>CM042070.1:9947367-10233912 GCA_023512825.1 Liposcelis brunnea | reverse complement strand
CACTGTTAAACGAATAACAAAACATTTTCATGTAAGTCAAAACGGGCCGTGCGGTTTAACTCTAAAAAAAAAAAAACCCTGGAGAAAAATTGGGTAGCATTTGCCTGGTTTAACTCGTGACCTATTTCCCCCGAAAAAAAAGTTCGCATTTACTTGATTAGAAAGCGACGTGCATACATTCCACCTCCCCCGATCCTTTAAAAGCTTTCCGGCTACCGGTTCAAACGGGGTCATCAAATAACCGGCACACAAGAGAGAGAGAAAAGAGACCCATGGCTCAAGATTTAATTTACATTTCGTTCCAAAAGGATTTAAGTGTTTATCAATAGCCTCTTGTTTTCCAAGATGCACCTCCGGGTTTAATCGTTTTATTCTCGCTTTGCCAGGAGCAAGTGGATCAAACGTAAACAAACGAGGACTAAAACAATGAAAACAAACCCTTTTCATTAACGGTTTTCAAGGCAACCCTCGAATAACAAAAAAATAATTTCTCGCCTAAAATGATCTCGTTTTAATTAAATAATTAAATTTCTTGAGAAGAAAATAAAATTTTCAAGTGTAAATAAAACCTTGACCCGAAAGAAATTTTTTTTAAAAAAAAAAGTTTGTGCATTTAGAAGCGAAACCCCGAAAAAAGCAACCGCACACACGAAAAAAAAAAACATTTTCATTTTTCGTCACGTTTTCTGTTGCACGAGAACACAGATGGTTCTGAGTTCAATTGAGTTATACTGACAAACGATGAGGTTTTTACATCAGATTTTCAGTTTTATGTTTTACTCTTCTTCGGTCTTTATACTTTCAATTATTTAAAACGTGACTTACATAGCCGAAAATGTGTTTTTGTAAAAAAAAAGAAAGGTTTTTTTTTTGTTTTTGGGAAATATTAAGGAACTTTTTGAAACTTACCTAAATTAGCAAGACTAAGTAAAATGAAGACTGCGCCCACCATCATCAGATTTTAACTTTCCCTGAAAAAAAGATGAAAAAAAAATTAAATAGCTGGGAATGAAGATACGGGTGTTCGTGGTAGAAAAAAAAAAGATTTTGCATCTGGATTTAAAAAAAAAAAAATCGGGCCATCTGCGAATTTTTTTTAACGTTTTTTAATATTATACGGGCGCCATTCGACTAATTATAACGTTGGTGCACCAGACGACAATTTTACAAGCTCAAAACGATACCAGTGCCCTCGTGGATCATTCCAAAATTAACTTTTGTAGCAAAAAAAAGGAATAATTGTCATGCAACGAAATAAAGGTTTGGATTCGTTTTTAAAAATCCGGAAGATGGCAAGCTTGTTTCAGTTCATTTGTTGATTGTTAGATAGCGCTAGAGTCGTTTATTAGTTCATAAAATAGTCGCTAGAGTCGGTTTGAATGATAGAATTATCTAAGAAAGCGCTGTTGTCACTTACGACCCACTGCATTGATTTTAGTAGTTTCTGGAATTCGTTAACAGAGAGCGCTGGTGTCGTTTTTAGTTCGTGAAATTATTGATGAATGGCACTAACGTCGTTTTTGATTCGTGAAATGGCCGCCAGAGGTTTTCACGTTACTGCTACTTGTCAAAATGGTCACTAGAGAGCGCTGGTC
Source organism: Liposcelis brunnea (assembly GCA_023512825.1). Lineage (NCBI taxonomy): Eukaryota > Metazoa > Arthropoda > Insecta > Psocodea > Liposcelididae > Liposcelis > Liposcelis brunnea. The sequence continues at coordinate 10,232,317 of CM042070.1, read as the reverse complement.
TCGTTTTTCCTTAGATAATAGAAACTATAGATAGAGCAATGTGGCCTTCGGGTGGTATAAAATTGAAGCAGCAGCCATATTGAAAAAGTCGGTGCAGAAAATGGCGACGGAATGTTTACATTTTTTAATTTGTAAAATTACGTCAAAATGTGTGCTGCAATTGTTCACAAACGGATTTATTCACCATAATAAAACATAATTTAAAAGACCAAAGCAAGATTACCTCGATTTTTTCCTAAATTCGCGAAGTTGAAAACCGTTAAATAATTCCAGCCGCCATGACACTTACGGGTCTGTTCGTTTCCTGTTCTTCAGTGATGTCGTAACTCGTGTGATTGGTAATTAAATTTGCATCATTTAAAGATTTTAGGAGTTATTAGGCAAAATTAAATTAAAATTTTAGTGATTTCACATTTTTATACGGAATTTTGGCCTAAAACCATTAAACACGAGATTTTGCGGTGCCACGAGTGTATACCTGAGGACTCGTAAAGGCGAACATATCTGCACCGACCTTCCGGAAACACCCGAAGATTTTTCGCCTCAGCCCGAAGTCCACATTGCTCTATCTATAGTTTCTATTATCTAAGCGTTTTTCGTTCGTGAAATTGCCGCCAGAGGTTTTCACGTTGCTGCTATTTTTCCAAATGGTAACTAGAGAGCGCTGGTGTAGTTTTTACACCACAAAACTGTCTACAAGAGCGTTAGTGTCGCTTTTCATCAGTAAAATTATCGTTAGAGAATACTAGCGGCGCTTGAAGTTTCGAACATTACCACGGGAGAACACTTCTGTCGTTTATCAAAGAGTAAAATTATTGCTGGGAGCGATAGTGAGTTTTTAATTAGTAAAATTATCACTAGAGAGCGCCAGTGTCAGTTTTAGTACATGAAATCATCTTTGAGAAGCGCTGACGACATTTTTAGTTCATAAAATTAATGTTAAGACATTAATACACAGATAAGGCTTGAAATTCAAGCCTTGCATTGATGAACGTTTTAAGCCTAGCACGCTGACATTCAACTTTATTAGAAATCTCTTTGAATTTCAAATAGCAATCAGAAAATTATTTATAAAGGGCGCAATACAAACATTACTAACAAAACCTGTAAAGGATATATTTTAAACTATTTGAATAACCTACACGCATCAAATATTTCATTGAAAAAAAACACAAAAAAATTGACTTTTAATCAATCACCCCCATTCAAAAATCAATTTACCTTTTCAAACCTTAAATCGTTAATAACCGAAAAGCAGATGCACGCTCGACTTAATTCTTGTTTTAAAAAAAATCATAAAACCCTTTACTTTTACGATCCCCTTCTTAAAGTTCATCAACCAAAACAGATCCTAATCATAAATGTTAAAGCATATAATATTCCGACAACGATGATAACAAGAAAAGCGATCACGTTACCATAGCGAGACTGCAATTCTATAGTCGCATTTATCAAATATCTAAATATCTACATAACCGTCTGAAATATTCCAAACATTCGGAAGTGAAAGCGTGTCATCACCCTAAAACATTTTCAGGCCTTGTTATGTTTGCCACCCGATTTCCGATATTTAATATTTTGTGTTATGTATATGAGAAGCATTGATTTCTAATGACGACGGAACGAGAACGGCAAAGGAAAATTTTCTTCCTAGAAAAATCAGGCCCGTGGCCAAGAAACTTTAATGGTGATAGTCTAGCTACGGTCCTGGCCCCTCCAGAAAATTCATCTATAGCGTAATATGTTTGTGGTTTCTCTTCCCTCCTCTCTTATCAACTGACTCTGACTACGGCCCTGAATAAAAATTTTATGATTAATAGTTAAATCTTATAACTTATCTCGTAATTCTTTTTAATGAGCTTCTGCCTAAAATTTTTTTCCCTACCTGTTTCTGACAACGCTTATAAATTAAAAAAAAAAAATTTAGAACTTCGAATCTTTTTAAAAGAATTAAAACCGCCTAACATTTCATGATTAGGCAAACATGTATTCTCTTTAGGAAAAAGAATTTCCTCTTGAAAATTTTGCATCAAGAACGCTGTGCGGTGGAAAAAGGATAAAATGCTTAGGAGCCGATGGTTTCCCCGGAAAAAAAAAAAGGAGAAACGGGTATGTGAGGGGAATCGGGAAAGTGTGGAAAAAACATGCTGAAGCAAAGAGCATTCTTGTTTACCCGCATCATCTGCATGCAACGGTTTTTGTTGTTCATGTTCTGCATTCCAAATAAGCCCCCGGAAATGACGTAATACCCGAACATGTTCCTTCATGTTCCTCGTAGTTCGTCGAGGTTTTTTTTTTTCACTTTTCACTTTAATTAATGTCGTTTATTATTTTATTGTCGCCCATGTATGTGTGAGGAGTTGAGAATAAATTTTTTTTTACCCGACAGCCCGACCTCGTGTTTTTGCATCTTTTAAAATGAAAACTTGCAGGGGAAATATTAATTTCGAAAAGAATTTTTTGCGGTTTGAGGTTTATTTAAAAAATTGGATTCTTACCTTAAATATGGAAAGTTTCAGGTGTTTTCGAGGCAGGTAATCGAGCATTATCACGATTGGAAATTTAATTTCTTCATTTTTAGGATTCTTGGACAAGTCGATTAGGAGAAGGATCCCGTTAAGGAAGATTTTATAACGATTCATGCTGCTGTAGGCTTAGGTAGGAACTTTAGGTCGGAGGTTGCGTTCTTGAATTAACCTACCATAAAAACATGCAGTTAGTAAGTTAGAAAAATGGCCAAAAGGCCATTCTCTCAGGCCCAGCCGGCTAAAGGTTTGCTTCCCTAGACTATATGCACGGATCTCCGCGCGGGCAGCGAGGAGCGTGCCGCCATCCCAGATCACTCCCCACGCTCCAGGATCTAAGGCCCCGAGAGATTCAGGCCCGGAGAAATTTTTTTTTAGAACTACGGCAGCGACGAGCGAAGCGAGGAGTGTGCTGCAATCCCAGACCAATGTTTACCGGCAGATTTTACGAGCGCGCGCTTGGATTTTTCCGGATTTTTGATTTATAAAAGTATAAAGTATAAAAAGTCTCAAGTTCTACGTATAATATACGTATATTATACGACGCAGTTGTTGGGGAAACTTATTTTGCTGTATAGGAGGCGTTAGCTTGGCCAAATTTAAAGTGAGGGGTGTTTTCTAACGTTAATGGGTCAAGAGCTTGAAGCATTTGAAACTAGAGATGTTAATTTGGCCAGGATGTAAAGCTGGAGACATCAATGTGGCCAGAATTTTATGTTAGAACAGTTTGTTTGATTAAAATCTGAAGTTAAAGATGTCAGCTTCTCCGATCTAGGTCAGAATCTAAAGCTAGAGACTATACAGATTGGCCGATCTAGGGCAGGATCTGAAGCTTGAGACTTTAATCTGACCAGAATTTGAAACTAGAGATGTTAATTTGGCCTATCTTGGTCAGGATCTGAAACTAGAGATGTTAGCGTGACCAGAATCTGAAGCTGTTAACGTTAGGTTAGTCAATTTTATTCAGGATTCTAAAGTTTGAGACGTAAATTTGACCGGATCAAAGGCCCCGGACCTTAGGCCCGGAGAAATTTTTTTTTAGAACTACGGCAGCGATGAGCGAAGCGAGAAGTGCTTGAGGAGTGCTCGCGCTTGGATTTTTCCGGATTTTTGATTAGTAAAAGTATAAGATAAAAAATCTTAAGTTTTACGTATAATATACGTATATTATACGACGCAGTTGTTGGGGAAACGTATTTTGCTGTATATTAGCAAATTTCTTCCTCAAACATCAATTTGTAGCTTCAGTAGATGTTTTTCATAGATCACGTGATCTGGGATCCCTTTTTATGAGGAAAACAGAAAAATAAACAATGGCTATCAAACGTATTTGAAGAAATATTGGACGAAAAAATTGATGATGTAAATCAATTTCTCAATTAATACTCAAAATCCTAAAAATTATATCCATTCAATACTTACAAATTTCATTCAAACGGATCCCGCTTAGTATTCCCAACAAATTGATACGAGAGCAGCCCCTGAAAATAAAAGAGAAAAAAAAAATGAGCATCAAAAAATAACGATCAAAAAACATATCCTATTTATTCAAAAACTCTTTCCCGGAATTCGTTATATTTTACCTAAACTTTCAAAAAAAAAAAAATTCTAAATTTTTTGTAACTGGGTTTGCTTTACAAATCACATCAACGCAATAACATTTAAAAAAAAATCACATTTTACATAACACTGAATTTCACGGAGGCAACTTGTCAAACGACCAACCCATTTAACCACGCAAAAAAAAATCAAGTCACGGGCAACGCGTGATCAAATTCTAGGCCATCACACTTAAATAGGTTTTTTTCTTTCATATTTCCAAAAAAAAAAAAAAATTAATTTGTGTTATAAAAATTCAATTAAGACGATTTCAGGTTGGGTAACCATGCTCGGGAGGAAGGGAGGAGTTCGCACCTAGCCCTATGATGAATGACATACGATGCACCATTGATCAACCGTATCGGATCATTCGACTCGCATGTTGAGTGTCATAAGGCGTTTAAAAAAAATAAAAAGAGGGCTCCCGTATAATTTACAAGGTGTGATAAATTAAATCGGGAGTAAATTATCGAGTTTTCAAGTTTTCGCCCAAACTTGCTACGATTTTCTCCTTCGATCCTTCAAAATTTAGTTAAATAATTTAATACCTTCGACCAATATAACAAATCGTCCGGCATATCCTCTTAAAATTTAAATCCCGAATTACTTAACCTTCATTAATTAAACACAGGTAAGTTATTGCGTTTCGCTTTAATAAAGCGATTAATAACGGATTTCTCATGTTAAAGTATTATCAACAGGATCCTTAACCGGGATTGCTCAGAGAGGGGAGAGGGAGAGAGTAAAAGGCAACGCTTTAACGATTGCAGGTAATTTTAAGTTGAAAATTTAATGAGAGGTCAAGGTCGGGCGAAAAGAGAAAGATGGGGAGGAATATGAACTTTAAGCTTCTTACTTTTGAAAGCGGGAGATGCAGGAAACCCTTGTATATTAATATTCGTTCGCTTTTTGGTTTAAGATTTTAAAAGCAGGCCAGTATATCGGACTTAAAGACTCGGGGAGGAAAACTCTTGAAATTTTTTATTATTCATGGAAAGGCCTCGTATTCAATAGCGTATTCTTTTCTAATCTGATTATAGGTTATTGCCGGAGGTGAAACTTGGCCGGGAGAAAGCTTTTTTGCAGAGCTCGAGAGTAATGAAGAGGTTTCGGAATTTTCGGGCTTAAGATTTGGCGAGTGGTACTGAACTGGCAAGGAAAATGTATTTAAAATTTTTTATATTTTAAAATTTTCTTGCGAAAGATTTGTTCGATAAGAAAAAATTATCAAAATTTTGTCCAACAAGAAAAAATTATCAAAATTTTGTCCAACAAGAAAAAATTATCAAAAAATTTGTTCAACAAGAACAACTTAACAAGAGAAATTATTACAAGATATGTTCAACAAGAAAATTATCAAAAAATTTGTCCAACAAGAAAATTATCAAAAAATTTCTTCAACAAGAAAATTATCAAAAAATTTGTCCAACAAGAAAATTATCAAAAAATTTCTTCAACAAGAAAATTATCAAAAAATTTGTTCGACAAGAAAATTATCAAAGGTTTGTTCAACAAGAAACAATTATCAGAAGATTTGTTCAACAAGAAAGTTATTACAAGATATGTTCAACAAGGAAGTTATCACAGGATTTGTTCAACAAGAAAATTATCAAAAAATTTGTCCAACAAGAAAATTATCAAAAAATTTGTTCAACAAGAAAATTATCAAAAAATTTGTTTGACAAGAAAAAATTATCAAAAAATTTGTTCAACAAGAAAAAATCTGAAAAAATGAAATTCAATTTAAAAATTTATGTTAGTTCCTAAAAATTCCTAATTTTTTCCATCACAAGAACCTAACTCCTGAAATTTTGGGAAGGAATCTTTACTTCTATCTGGCTTGATTACTGCTGACCTCAGATCCTGTAGTAATACCTCAACCTTTTTTCTGATTTTCACTGCAAATTAAAACCTGTCTTAAACCTTTTTCCCCCAACACGAACAAAATTTGAGGTAAAACAAAGGAATCTCATCAAATTAGATGTGCGAAGTTGGTTAAATTACAATGTTAATGTATTTCACCGAGGCTTTTAAAACGTCGCAAGGACTTTTTCCATTATTAAGCACGTTTTCATAGATTTCCCAACCCGTTGCGATTTTTCTTTTTCCTTTAAAACTCTTTTTTTCCTCCTTTTTCCCCCTAAAAAGTTTAACTTGCACCTTAACACATCTTTAATATCTTCCTCTGTTTTCCTGGAATAAATCCAAAACGTTGTGGAAAAAATGAAAAGGAAAAAAAAACAGTTTCCCTTTAGGTAACACGATCGGAATAAGTCCAAAAAAGGAACAGTTTATTGTGTTTCAACATTTCAACAGGAATGCAGAGTTGTGTCGGAGAAAATCTTAGTTCCGTCATTTTTTTTTGTCGATTCGGAAGAAAAAGAGGGGGATAGAGACAAAAAAAGAAAAGCATCGCAAGAAGGTGATGGGCGGACCCCAGGAGATGTCTATTGATGTCGTATACAAGCTTTTCTCAACCCGTTTAGCGGGATTTTTTTTTTGTTTCTACTCCGAAGCAGGAATCATTTTCGTAAGAAACAAAGCTAACCCGAAATTTTTTTCCTCTCGTGTTTTTTTTTTTTATTATTCCAAGTTAGCTTATAAATTTGGCAGATTAAGTCTTTTTCCTTTAAATAAAAGCGTTCGTTGACTCTCTCTCCGGTGAAAAAACAAGGAAAACGAAAAAGGAGAAGAAGCTTTTCATAAGGCGATTAAGACGAACCGAAGTACAGGTACAAAAAGGCAATCTCACAAAACAACGTTTTAATTTAATATCGTCCACACGTTTCGTTGTAAATCTTGATTATCGTTTTTCTTAACGATATAGCCCGGAAGAAGGATCGACCATAATTGAATATTTTCAAGGAAATGTATACGTAGCCATGCGATTTTAATTAAATTCCTGGCAATTCGTTATTTTGCTTAAATTAATTGTCGATGGCACGTTTTACTTCCTCGTTAGACAAAAATGGCCTTAAGCACTAGATAGAGAGCTTTAATTTTTTTCTGGGCTGTTCTCTCATTCTTTCGGACTCAAAAATGATGTCCCCCTTTCCTTTTGAGGCTCTGGTTCACCAAAGCCATTTTTTTCAAGTAATTTTTTCAAATAATGAAGCAAGAAAATAAGCAGTAAATTAATAAAAAAAAATGGAGCCGTTTTTTTTCACTAATCCATTTTTGACAAATTTTTTCAATAATCGATTTCTGACAATTTTTTTCAATAATCCATTTTTGACAAATTTTTCCAATAATCAATTTCTGACAATTTTTTTCAATAATCCATTTTTGACAAATTTTTTCAATAATCCATTTTTGACAAATTTTTTCAATAATCCATTTTTGACAAATTTTTTCAATAATCCATTTTTGACAAATTTTTTCAATAATCCATTTTTGACAAATTTTTTCAATAATCCATTTTTGACAAATTTTTTCAATAATCCATTTTTGACAAATTTTTTCAATAATCCATTTTTGACAAATTTTTTCAATAATCCATTTTTGACAAATTTTTTCAATAATCCATTTTTGACAAATTTTTTCAATAATCCATTTTTGACAAATTTTTTCAATAATCCATTTTTGACAAATTTTTTCAATAATCCATTTTTGACAAATTTTTTCAATAATCCATTTTTGACAAATTTTTTTTACTGATCCATTTTTGACACATTTTTTCAATAATCCATTTTTGACAAATTTTTTCAATAATCCATTTTTGACAAATTTTTTCAATAATCCATTTTTGACAAATTTTTTAATAATCCATTTCTGACAATTTTTTTCAATAATCCGTTTTCGACAAAATTTTTCAATAATCCATTTTTGACAATTTTTTTCAATAATCCATTTTTGACAAATTTTTTTAATAATCCATTTTTGACAATTTTTTCACTGATCCATTTTTGACAAATTTTTTCACTGATCCATTTTTGACCAATTTTTTCAATAATCCATTTTTGACCAATTTTTTCACTGATCCAGTTTTGACAAATTTTTTCAATAATCCTTTTTCGACCATTTTTTTTCAAAAAGTAAAAACAGGAAAACATCGTGAGCGAATAAAATGCCGCTACGAACCATTTTAAACGTCAACAACATTTCAGGTATTCTCTTGAATATTCTAATTAATATTAAATCCTTCGTGTGTTTGTTATAGATTAATCCTTTAATACGAGAGAATATTGATGTATAAATTATATTAAAATCTCGATTAATAGCTTGATGATTTTCCGCAGCGTGTTAGGTTTATTAAACAAAACTTTTTCCCTGCAAGATTTTAAAGGGTTTTTTTTTGCACAACAACTGGCTGCAACTGGGTACGAAATAATAAGCAGGATGAAACAAATGTAAAAGTGAATGGATGGGGTATATAGAAATCAGAGTCTCTATTATGTCGAGTATTTGCTTACATGAGATGATGAAAAGGTTCACATAGTCTGAAAGGGTCTTTGTGTTTCACAAAAGGATCTTGTAGTGAAACGTGATAAACAAAGACTTTAGGAGCACGCAACGCAGTCGAGTCGTACGCTTACAACCTTATCAATTACATAAAAACGCAAAATGCTTATTACGTAACACTAACATTGTCAGCTTTAGCTTTAAATATCACTTCAAATCAAAGGATTTAAATGTGGATGTGTAATACCATTCGGCTATTAAAAGGAAGATCCGATTCAAGAGGAATTGTGAAAAAAAAAGAGAGTGAAAAATATTTATATTCCAACAAAAAATGGACCGGGGAAATCAATTGGGGCTTGATGACGAAATTGGTGGCAGTGTAAGAAATTGAGCAAACCTCTAATTGTTCTATTTCTACCGAAGTCAAAAAATTGCCATAATCGTTTGTGAACGAAAGTTAACGAGCCAGGAAGCCTTTCCAACGTCGCAATTTTCCTTTTTTCAACCAAAAGGTACAAAAGTCGATAAATCGAAGATGTTTACATTATAAAATTTTTTTTTTAATCGTCCCGTCGGGCGATAATTACTAACTTAGTTCATTAATTAACTTCTGAATCTTTTTAACAAGGGGGATGACGCAAGTCGTTTCGGATTGTTAAATAATTAGTAAACGTAGTGGAAGCTCAGAAAAATTGAAAAGACGAAAGGCTCATAGTAACAAAAAGAAAAGAAAAGCAGGGGAAGGGAAAGAGAATAGGCAATCACGAAAAATGTGGATATGATTTGTTGCAAAGTTAACGAGGTGTTAAGAACGAATGAATTGGTACTAGAGCGCGGGGATGCTCGCCGTGTGCTTAACGATCCCTAACCACGGTCCCATTTTCATGGCTTTGTTTTACTTAAAATTATGTCCCCGGTCTTATTAAAAAAAAAAAGAAAAAAAGATGAATTTTATACCTTATTTTCTCTTGCGTTTTATAATTTTTGACTATCAATCCTTAAAAAGGAAAAATAGAAAAAAAAGGAAGGTAGAGGAAATTTTTGACTTCCGGTTTCCGACGGACCTAAACTTATCATTTTTCACCAAGTTTAGAGATGATGGATGAGTTTAACTGTATCAGTCTGTTACGGAAGATATCTCAAGAATGTTTGAACGCAGAAATATGAGATTTTGTACAAGGTGTTTCGGAAAATGGCTTTTTCGCAATCAGTGGCGGACTGGAAACTTTCAATCTACAAAATATCAAGCTGAATCAAATATTTATTTAAAAATTCCTTCTTCTCCAGGAATGTCTTATATTTTTTCTTGCTAAAAAATGTACAAATTTTTCTTCTTGAAAAATGTGTTATCAATTTTTCTAGCTTAGAAATGTGTTATCAATTTTTCTAGCTCAGAAATGTGTTATCAATTTTTCTTCCTCAAAAATGTGTTATCAATTTTTCTGGTTCAGGAATGTGTTATCAATTTTTCTTGCTCAGAAATGTGTTATCAACTTTCTTTTGCTCAGAAATGTGTTATCAATTTTCTTTTGCTCAGAAATGTGTTACCAATTTTTCTTCCTCAAAAATGTGTTATCAATTTTTTTGCTTGGAAACAGAATGATAATTTTTTTAAATAAATTTACGTAAATCTTTTCAGCTTCGAATAAATGAATTTCTCTATGATACTTTTTTTTGCCACCAGAAAAGCGAAGCAGAATTTAATCGGGATTAAAAACAAAGCATGAACGATAAGATTTCCCTTTGGCAAGAATTTTATCTCGTACCAGCATCGCATTTTATCTAAAAAAAAAAAAAAAAAGCTCCAGTAAAGTATCTTAATTAAAGGCAAACGAATATTCAACCCGCTGCAGCATTAGCCATTTATCTATCAAAAAAAAGAGGCATCCTAATGTCATTTTAGAATGATATTAGGCTTTAAAGGGTTCAAAAAAAGTATTTAAAGTATTAAGTGCGCTTACTAAATATCTTCAGCGATTAAGGGTAACTCGCATTGATGTTGCGTCGTCTTTTTCCAGTTTTAAAGGGATTTTAGTTTTTTTTTTTTTTAGTGTCATTGTAATGGAAAATAAGAGAAAATGATATATTTTCCTGAGAATCGCGGACCTATTTTTTATATTAGAGAATTTTCGCTATATATTTTTCATTCTACAAAAAAAAAATTTTTTTTGACTGTATTTGTTGGGAGAGAAAGATATTTTCCTGACGTCGAGTTCCGCTTTTTCCCCGGGAGCTGTAATATTGCTTATTTTAACGGAATTGAAACCTTTTTAACGCCATGATTCCTCCCGTTTTGTTTTAATAGTGACCCGCGGTTAGAGCCGTGTCATTAGGGCAGGATGGTCTTTTACGGGGAGGAATAATAAACATTTCGCCCGCCTTAATGATTCTTTCGATTAGGTTCCGGGGATGTGAAGTTTTTTCTTTCAGGAGAAAATTTTACCTCCTCACATTTCCTTTTTTTTCCTAACTCGAGTTTCGGACTTGATTTAGCAATAAGAAACTTTTTCATCAGTTCCTTCTCCATATTGAAGAAAGCTGACTTAACTTGCTTATTAATTTCCTTTGGGAATTTCATACGAGAGTTCGACATTGCGAAGGTTTTTTTTTCTCCCGTAAAAAAAGGGGGGGGGGGGAAGTTTTATTATTTCAGGTGGATGGAAAATTACCTGGGAAAAAAGGAATCGTCTGTGAAGTGGAAGCGATATTGATGACCGTAAAACCAAAGCATCTTCAACATGAGATAAATGTTCCTAAAGCAATTTCTCAAGTCTTTTTGTAATGTTTTCGAAGGATTTTTTTTTTAACAAAAAAAAACTACGCTTAAGAATGAATCATGCATATAAGCTTGAGAGAGATAAACAAAGAATTTTTTTTACCCGGGGAAATATTTTCATCCTTTCGTTTACAGAAAAACGTTTTCATTTGTTTAAGTTTTTCTTAGAGAGAGAGAGTTGAGATAAAGACTAAAAAAGTTGTACATCATAAACGATCGGATTATAACCGATTCATTCGAATCAAATTCTATTTTGAATAATTAACTGAACTTGTGCTATGATACGTTTCTTTGGAAATATTATTAGTATCTCATGTCAATCGATAAAATCTGGCGTGAAGGGCCGGGGGGAAGAGGGGGGATTAAATATTTCAATTTTTTCAAAAGTCGGAAAAGGTCCGAAAACGATTTTTTAAAGGATTTCGAGAAGGAAGTTAAGCAGCTAAAAATTTCCTAAAAATTCAAAAGGTATAAGTTAAAAATTTTTAGGAACCAAAAAAATGGAAAATTTTTAAAACATCAGAAAATGTATAACAAATTTCTGAGCAAGAAACAAATTTTAACACATTTCTGAGCAAGAAAAATTGATAAAATATTTCTGAGCAAGAAAAATTGATAAAATATTTCTGAGCAAGAAAAATTGATAAAATATTTCTGAGCAAGAAAAATTGATAAAAAATTTCTGTGCAAGAAACAATATCTATAAAAATTTTTGACCTAATTTCAAAAAGAAGAATGTGACGCGCCTGTTATAACAAACGTTTTTAACGTTTTCAACGAACAAGACGGCGTTTAAAAAATTGATTTATTTACGTATTCTGTGGCGCAAATTTCGAACTCAACAATAATGCAATTATCAAATTCTACTCTTATACCGCCAAAGCAACATGAGATGAATATTTTGCATGATTATTGTTTCAAGCGTGCTAAAAACAGATTTATATTAATAATCTGTATTGGATTGCAATATTGGAAAACCAAATTCCTCTCGCTGGCTTATGGATTTTATCCCAAGATTTAATAATTTTAAAAATGCTACTTAAATGAGCGAGTATCTTTCTAATTGCTTTTTCGTGCGTGGAAAAAAAACTAGGGGGGGAAAGAAAAGCAAATAAAAATTCCCATTTTTATACTATACATGCAATTATCTAAAAAAGCCATGGGAGCAAAAGGGTTAAAAGGATTTGCACATTAGTAGTCCTTTGGGTATTTCCCCATGATATTTAATGGCAAGAATGTTTTTTTTTCCTGGATAATATTTTATAGGAAGCCATAGAATTAAGTTATATCCGAATAAGTTTATAGTTAAGTCTTGGGTTTTCTCTTCCTCATCCTTTATTTGCGAAAACAACAAAAGAAGGATCCGATTGGAGTTTTTGATCGAAAAGACAAATAGAATGAGGATGTTAGTGTAAACGCGGAAGGGATTCTCCAGGTGCTAGTCCGATTTAATCCTCGCATTAAGGAGGAAAGTATACGAACCGCAAATCCTTTTTAATCATATCAAAGAATTTTATTTTTAAAAAAACTTGGGATTATTTTTTATTTTTCGGGTATTCCCGGAACGTAATATTTTTTTATGGAGATAAAAAGAAAAATGAATGACATGCAAGATGAAAATGTGAAAGCCATTTCCCAGGCTCCAACTTTATGACCAACAAATGATGACTGTTGTACAATCAAAGATGAGTACGTTTCGTAATGTAAAAAGAACCTGGTGGCGTGTAATGTTTTGTACCTAGCTTCGTCCTTTTCACGTTTTTTTTAGAAACTAAATAACAGTCCCGGAAATGGAAAATCAATAAATCGATTCGTTGTGGTTCAAAACTCGTCGTTATCTTACTTTTTAGTGATGGGGAGATCGGGGGCGGGGAGAGAGAGAGAAAAAAGTACCATTTACGTTCATCGGTTGTCGTTTTAGTAGACTAAGGGATATTCTTACGAATTGCCGTCGCCCTGTTGTTGTCGTTGTTGACTACTTTAGCGATTTATGTACTGGAAAATTAGGAATGAAAAAAAAGGAAAGGAAAAGGGATCAAGGGAGAAATGATGTTCGTTACATTTTTTTTTTTTTTTTTTGAAACTTCTTCTTCGGCGTTATGTCTTTGTTATCCTTTTGAGACTTTGTCTTTTTTTCAAAAGACTCTAAAATCTTAAGTTTTCATATAAGGCTCAATTTTTGTGAAATCTCGCTAACCAAATGATCTGACGTTTAATTAGTAGACTGATTGCATGTCTACACTAGGTCTTTAGACAATTCCCAGTGGAAAACATAATCTTCAATATTTTTACAATATTTTAAGAATGTCTTCAGTTTGTAAAATATTTTTGCAATATTTCAACAATATTTAAATATTATTATTGCAATATTTGAATAGTATTTTTGCAATATTTGAACAATATTTGAATAGTATTTTTGCAATATTTGAACAATATTTGAATGGTATTTTTGCAATATTTGAACAATATTTGAATAGTATTTTTGCAATATTTGAACAATATTTGAATGGTATTTTTGCAATATTTGAACAATATTTGAATGGTATTTTTGCAATTTTTGAACAATACATTTGCAATATTTAAATAATATTTTTGCAATATTTTAAAAATATTTCTCGAAACAAAAACCATTGTAAATACTTTCACAAAATATTTAAAACATTTATTCCTTTTACTTCTCCATATAAATAAATTCGTGTTCTTAACTATCCAGCTCCGAAACGCTTTTCGAAATTGATCGAGGAACTCCCGTTATACACAAACCTTGGAAATAATTTCCACCTGTAGCAATAACATCCATTCAAAACGTTTTCCTTAAATCAAAAGACGAAACCCGAACCCAGGTTTCACACTGTAAGGATATCATACCTCAAACCCTTGTTCAAATGTTCACGCTATATTTCCCAAGTGTTATTCGGTTTCATAACACGAGGAAAACCCGTCACGATCTAACCTAGCCAAAAAACATACATCAAGGTTTTCGGTTTAAAACCCATTTTTCCCCCCAATTTTTCTCCTCCACACTAAAATAACACATATCCACCGATTCTGCGGGGTTTTCATTACTTTCACCTTTTAATATTTCAGCCAGGTGTCATACTTACTCTGTTATTTTTTATTCCTTCTTATAATAAGAAAAAAAAACGATCTTTTTTTTTTTTAACTTTCTTTGAGAAAAAAAAATTCCTTTGATAAATTTACCTTTTTTTTTTTCTAAAAAAAAGAATCAAGCTAGAAAGAGAAAGTCTGATTATTGCTGACGTAGAACGAATGTCAAAAAGAAGTAATTTACATCTGAGTCAGAAATTCTTTTTAGCACTTCTTTGTGTGTTAATGGACATCATTTTCTTGTAAACAGAAAAAAAAAAGAGAAAAGAACTTTTAACTTTGAATTTTCGGAATAAATTTATTCTCGGCTTATTATCTTTCGTATATTAACTGTTTTAGAATTTGATTTTTAAGGGCTGCGAGGTATGTAAATTTTGGACCTGAATTTAAGGTGAAGTCTGCGCTTGGACAAAAACTTTAGCGGAAAGTTGAGCTTCAAATCTCAAAAAAATTTTTGAGGCTAGAAGAGCTTCGAAAGAAGAGCTTCGTGATGAGGCAGAGCTAGAGAGTCGCCAATTCAATTTATTGCGACCAAATGTAAGTTAGGTACGGAGCAGCAGAAGACGTCTGACGTCATCAGCAATTTGAAGACGTCATTTAGACGTATTTGACCCGAAATGACGTCTTTCTGACGTCTCGTGTCCTCAAAAGACGTCTAAATGACGTCTCGTGTCCTCAAAAGACGTCTAAATGACGTCTCGTGTCCTCAAAAGACGTCTAAATGACGTCTCGTGTCCTCAAAAGACGTCTAAATGACGTCTCGTGTCCTCAAAAGACGTCTAAATGACGTCTCGTGTCCTCAAAAGACGTCTAAATGACGTCTCGTGTCCTCAAAAGACGTCTAAATGACGTCTCGTGTCCTCAAAAGACGTCTAAATGACGTCTCGTTTCCTCAAAAGACGTCTAAATGGCGTCTTTTACGTCATTTTGGTAGGATTGGTTGCTTGGGATTAGTCTTAGGGCTAAACCTGAAATTATTAAAGAATGACGCCGGAAAATCCGGCCCAAACTCTAAAAATAAGCTTGAGCTTGACTCTAGCAAAACTAATTTTATTTTATGCATTCCTTAGCCCGAATTATTCCCCCCCATTCATGGAAATCACTAAAAATCCATATCGTAATCCGATTTAATTCACTTGACCGGTCATAAAGAAATATGCATTCGATGCTTTTTAGCAAATGCGTACATCTGATGGAACTCCATAAATAATAACAAAGTTTTTTTTGTGCGTGGGTAAAAAGGGGTTATCTCTAAAAAAGCACCGAGGGGAGTTACAAACGTCAGAGAACGTCGCCTAAAGGTCTGACCGCGATAATTGTCCGAGGATTTTTCTCTTTTTTTTGCGATAGGTAAAAAACTCTTCCCATGTTTTAGTCATTTTTACAATTTTTTGTGTGGAAATTAAATAGGTGTGCATTCCCGATAACGTCAAACTCGTAAGGTATGGGATTGCGTGAGCCAGACAGGGATCCTCAAATGATTCGCTCTAACTGAATCATTCAATATCCGGTCCGCATTCTACACCCTTTCATGCCAGTGACATTTTTATTACAGTTATCACAGGCTTCGCTGACAAGGGTGCTTTTGTTCGGCAACCTTCCTTCTTTTCCCCCCCTTCATCTTTTTTACTTTCTCCCCCCTCCCTTATTCATTTTTGCCATAAGCAATGTCAATTTACTAACCATCCATCTCTCGAACATCATTTTAGAAAAGAAATCTCCTTTTGAAATCAATTCTTTTGATAAAAGTTTTTTAAAAGCAATAAAATACCTTTTCCCCCCCGAAGGATTTTTTCACTTCGGAAACTTGTCGTACAGACAGTTTCAGGAATATCGAAGCGAGAATTAATTAAGAATCAAGCAGGAAATTGAATCCGACGTTTTTTAATTTATATCCCTAATATTTTTTTTTAATTTATAATTTTTAACCTCTTATTAAATTTTTGGGTGGGTTGGGCAAGGAGAATGCTCGAGTCTTGTTAAAAATTCTTCTTGGAGATAATCTATTTCTTTTTTTTTTTTAAAGTTTGATTACTTTATGAAAATTTTACTGAGATTGCCCCTGGAAGATATTTTCGGGGAGGAAAGAGAACCTTTTACAATACAAAACCAATTAAATCAAACCAATTCAAAGTTAGTTGAAAAAGGGATCAAGGGGGGGTGGAAAGGAAGTACGGTCATCACGAGTAAGTTTGACAAAGACATCGTGAATGGAATATCAACACGGGAATGCAGATTGGTACGTGGTTAATGGGATATTTTGAACCGCAGGGTTTTCTACGATTTCGAATCTCGTTTGATATTTTCCGGAGATAACATCGAGGCAAACCCGAAACGGGTTTTTTCCCCCCGTTCTTTATTTTCAATTTCCCAAAGAAATAAGAAAGCAAGATTTTATCTATTCAACAGCCGTTAATCTCTTCTCTAATTACCTGCGATTGCAATCACATCTTATTGTTGCGGTTATTTCGTTTTGGGTTTAATTAAATGATTTTGAAGGGTAAGATATAATGAAAATTTGTTTGGCAGAAGAAAAAATGAAAAGGCGGATCTACGCATTGTCCACGTCAAGCCCACTATGCACCGATTTTTTCTAGTTAAAAAATAATTAGACTTTATTAGACTTGCTCCAAAATTTTTTTATGGATTTCTTCTTGCACCAAAATTTCTTATGGATTTCTTCTTCTTCTGGCATTTTTATAAATCTCTTCATGTTCAGAAATTTTTATGGAATTCTTCATGTTCAGAAATTTTTATGGATATCTTCATGTTCAGAAATTTTTATGGATTTCCTCATCTCCGAAAATGTTTATGGATTTCTTCATGTTCAGAAATTTTTATGGATTTCTTCATGTTCAGAAATTTTTATGGATTTCTTCATGTTCAGAAATTTTTATGAATTTCTTCATGTTTAGAAATTTTTATGAATTTCTTCATGTTTAGAAATTTTTATGAATTTCTTCATGTTCAGAAATATTTATGAATTTCTTCATGTTCAGAAATTTTTATGTATTTCTTCATCTCCGAAAATGTTAATAGATTTCTTCCTGTTCAGAAATTTTTATGGATTTCTTCATCTCCAAAAATGTTAATAGATTTCTTCATGTTCAGAAATTTTTATGGATTTCTGCTGGTTCCGAATCTCTTTTATAAATATCTTCATGCACAGAAATTTTTATAAAATTCCTCTGAGACAGAAATTTTAAATAATTTTTTCTTGCTGAGAAATTCTTATGAATTTCTTCTGGTTCAGAAACATCTCTTGTTGCTCAGTTTCTTATGGATTTTTTCTTGCTAAAACATTTCTTATGAACTTCTGAAATCTTCTCATGAACTTAGGCCCCGGTTCAAGACCTCCGAATTTTTTCCCGATAAAAATACATCGAATTTCGAATATAATTATCATCTGGGAAGCTTATTGTATCTTCTAATCTCCCCAAATCTTCAAAAACTTGTCTCGGAAATAAAATTTGGTTTATATATTCTAATAGCCTCGCCTAAACCCACCAAAAACTAATAAAATTGATTTATTTTTCCGGAAATGCAGAACAATGTGCCAAAACCATACGTTGTTATAATACCGTCAATCTGTTGCCAATCCTACACAAAAATTACAACATTATTTTTTTGAAAAAGTGCCATAAACTTTTCCCACTTCCTCAAGAAGGCCCGCAAAACGTAAAGACAAATCTTCATATTTTGGCAAATCCCTCACCGGGCGCAATACGACCAAACAGTTAAAATTTCCTTCCCCATTTAAAATTTCCCAACTTAGCACTATCACAAGATTCCCAGTTTCCCGTTTTCTCACACCCCGGATGCTCCTCTATTACATTTCTTCGCACATAACAAGTTTAATATTGAAGAAGGGGGGTTTGAATCGATGATTTGGCTAAGTTTCAACGAAAGACCCTTTAGTGCCGATTCCTTTTTCTCAAGAATTTGAGTCGCCCTGACTCATCGCGGGCGGCTAGATAATGATCACCCAACGGGTTTCCAATTAATTCCTCCTATGATTCCAAATTGGTTTCCCTTCTCGAGGTGTGAAAATTTTCATCGAAAGGGTCAAAATTTAATTAATTTTTAACCCGGGTCTTTTGTGTCCTCCTCCGATTTACTTCTCACTTCAATTTAACCCCGATTTTTTTCCCCCCCTGGAGAAATAAATCATCCAGGTTCGAAAATATCCCCGTGACTTGTCGCTGAAAGATCCCATCGATCCCAATGCAGTACATTAGCACTCATTCCAAGAGACCTGATGCTGATTAAGTAAAGCGAATTCACTTCAAATGAAAATCCAGTTCCAGTTTGTACATTATAATCAGTCCTCGGATACATCCACCCGACATTGTTTTCGATTTGCATGTGTGTAATCGGCCGAGAGAAAAAAACCCGGGATTTTTATTGTCTTTTTTCGTTTAATCCCCTCGTTTTTTTTTCTCCCAGCATAATTACGGAAGAAAATCCCAAGTATTTTGCTCCTATTAATCTGGAAATGGTTTGACAAAAGCAAAAACGACAGTTAACAAGAGAAAAGCAATGTTTTCGCAGTTTCCTGCATTAAATCACGTCAAGTCTGATGATGCTTAGTCAGCTATGATAACAGGGTTTCTTTAAATTTATGTTGGACATTTTGACAAAGTGAGGTTATGAAATTTTTTGATGACGCCTGTTAATTTTATCCGACCAGCCATAGAATCCCGCTTCCGTTTTTTTCAAATATAAAATATACCTTTCTTCCTGGTTGCGATTCGATTTTTTTTTTACTCTCTCCGGGAAAATGAATTTTGCGAATTCAAAAAAAGGAACAAGGAAAATATATTGATGTAATTTCATCTTAGGAATTTCAGTCGTCGTCGTTGTCGTCGTCGTCGTCGTCGTCCTCGGGGTGATGTGGAAACTGGGCGACTCTAATAGATCATATCTTAGGGAAAATTGCCAAGCGAAGTATATGCGGGTTGAAGTTAACTCGGGATTTTCCTCTCTTTCCGCATTAGTTCGGCGCGTTTCGAAGTGTGTTTCAAGGCTGGAGAAACGGAAACATTCGTTAGGAAAATCAAGAATGATATTTTTCTTTAAAAAAAATTTGGCCCGAACTCTAAGAAGACGGGGTGAAGTATTGACTAGTCCATAAGTGCCCTGTCTTCTTAGAATGCATGTAAAAATTTTTTTATTGAAAAATTGAAATTTTAAGATGTCGCATTTTTCTGTGAAACATGCAGATTCTGATTTCTCTTCATTTTTACTTTCGAGCTCCCTAGAATGAGGAAGTATCAAAAACGAAATTTTGCCAAACTGCGTATTTTGCAGGTAAATGACGAGAAATAACCGTAAAAATGGTTTTTGGGCTGACTTCCGTCCGTTAGTTCGTGCACTTTAGTTTTTCGACTGTATTTTCGAAACCAAACGAGGCAGCACAACAAAAATTGGCAACCGCCTTCCTCGGGCAAAGGGAAAACTGTTATTCCAAAGGCAAGACCATCCGGCCAAATTTGCGGCTTTGGCGGGGCCAAATAAGGCCAAATTTAGACATTTCGAGATTTTTTTTCGAAAAAGGCTCAAACGATTGTTTTTATTTTTTGCGTGGAGATACCTGACCCTATTTGGAACAACTTTTCCCTTTGGCAATTTTCCGTAAAAAACAGCCCTCCCCGGAAAATCCGAAAATTTTTAAATTTTATCGACAGCGCCGACATGGGACTCGATTTCGACTGAAAAGTTATGAAGATGGAAAATAAGAGTCTGGGATTAACTAATTAATTAATTATTTTTAAATATACTTCAAAGGACAAACTGGTGGCAGCGGGATGAAACTGGATGAAACTGGTGGCAGCGGTGACTTTGAGCGTGTATGAAGCTAGAACTTCAATTTTTATTGCAGATTTT
The DNA here is from genome assembly GCA_023512825.1 of Liposcelis brunnea. Taxonomy (NCBI): domain Eukaryota; kingdom Metazoa; phylum Arthropoda; class Insecta; order Psocodea; family Liposcelididae; genus Liposcelis; species Liposcelis brunnea. The sequence goes on along the minus strand of CM042070.1, from coordinate 10,212,022 downwards.
GAATTAAAATCATCAAACATTTTAATTTGCTTTGCACACTTTCACAATCCTTTAAAGATCCAGATTTTTGCCCATTGATGTCGCCATTCTTCAATTTCAACTTAAAAAATATTCTACCAAATCAACTTTCATGCTTCAAAATCTTTTCGTTAAAATTAACACGCTACTTGTTTCTGTAATTAAAAATTCGCAATAATTTTCTAAATGACCTCATACCCTATAATTTTTATCGTACTTCCCTTTTCTGTATTCCGCTTATCATCGTGTACCATCGCGTCATCGTAATCAGTTACAATGTTCGCAATGCTCTATAATTTTATCTTCTTTTTTTTTTTTTTTTTTTTAAAGCTGTGACAATGTTTGTTGAGAAACAAGTTAACAAACGAATTAATCTCATACTTGTTTTTTTCCGCCAACCGTAATCGTGTTAACATTCCCATTAACAATGACTAGGTAGCATTTGTTGTTAATTGTCTAGTTTCATTTATATCCATCTTGACTGTTATCACCTACATTAACAAAGTAAAAAAAAAAAAAAAAAGATGAAACTCCCTTAAGAAAAATAAAGAACGGGAAAAGGGTTGAGAGGAAAGGAAAAAAAAACGTTTAATCCCTTTTCAACTCTCTACTTAAAAGTTGAAATATGAAATTCTCCATAAAAATAAATAGCTTAATTTTTGAGGAAGATATTATATATAAAATGGGCGAAGCTGCGTGATGCAAGACGTTCCTTCTTTTTTTTTTTTCGTTTTTCCCCGGTTATCATTTCTTAGGTATAAAGATGTCATCACCACATTTTCCTAAGGAAAGAAAAAAAAAGCATCGAGAAAAGAATTCAAAATGCTTTTTTATTTACCGTGAGTTTTTAAAGCAAACATTTAAAATTTTAAAATGTTTTTTTATGTTTCAAATTTCCTTTGAAAAATAGGTCGAATCGTGTCTGGAAAGGTTTAATTCAAAAAAAAAAAAAAAAAAGGAGATGGGAAATTTTTTAGGGAAAAATGTTAAGTTTGAGATATTAAAATTTTGGGCTGTTCTTTTTTCAAGCGAAATTTGAGTATCTTCAACTTTTCTTTGTCAACTCTCCTGCCTTCGTCAATTATTCTAATCACTGAAACATTCATTTTCGAAAATTTCAGCAAATATCAATTTTAATATACTTTTCCCATTTAAAAAATATATAATTTCAAATCCAATTCAAACCCGTCAATCTGTCAACAATTTAAATGATATCAGACAGCTTCAAACTCATGACTTATTACTCTTTTAAATTCCTGTAATATTTTCATATCGATCCGCAACTAAACGAACAAACAAGCCCCATATTCAAAAAAAAAAATTTAGAAATCAACTTTTCTTTCAACAACTTAACTTTCTCTTTCCGTATACGTTCGTCTCTGTAAATAAATTCAAAATTCGCATACGCTGACATGTTTTTTAATTTATACAAATGGAGAAAGAGTTTTTTTTTCTTACCGCCGCCAGAGAGTAAATAAGAAACCCATTTCTCTTTTTCCCTCCCCTCCTCCCCTCTTTCCCTCCCCATCTCGACCTTAACAATAGCCCTTGTCTCATTTTCATACCTTTTGAGAAATATGTTTTTAGCATAACAAGCAATTTTGATAATTTAACCGCATAATTCATTTTAAAGGAGGATCTAACTAATAGACCCATCTGCGCTCTAGTCGGAGTGGATTACTAAACCCGTATATAAATATATTTCAAAATAATTTCTTACATAAATTTTTGGGAGGAGAAGTTTTTCTCTGGGAGCCGATAAAAACTTTTTAGGGAAGTAATTAGGGGGTGAAGCCGTCTGAAAAGTTTACAAGTGAAGTAGTTTTTAAAGCTTCGGATTAGCTTTCTATATTTAATCGTCTTAACAATAAGAATTTTTAAAGCGCGGGGAATGCAGGAGGGGATAAAGTTAAGCGCAACCCTTGTGAATTTTCTTATACCCGATGATGTGAGTTAAAGAACGGACAAGATCCTTTTGCTGAAGTATTTGATTCAGCAGATGTATTTTTTTTGCACATAAATAAAACTAGGGGAACAGCAGCCCGGGGAGGACTACTCACTTTCTCGCTCTGTCGGGGTGCAGCCTTAGGCATCATTGGGGACTTCAATCGAAACCAAATAAGAGGGTTGGCTTGAAAATCAGAAAATGAATTGAAAATATAAAATTCTTGACCATTAATTAGTAGGAATCGAATCCCATATCAGTTCTTTCCGAAAACTTTCATGTTTCCGGTTTTTCCGGATTTTTCAGAGAGGGCGATTTTTTACGAAAAAATGCTAAAAGGAAAAGTCGTTCCAAATAGGGTTAGGAATGTTCACACACAAAAAAAAGAAAAATCGTTAGAGCCGTTTTCGAGAAAATCTTTGAAAACTAATTATGGATTTTTTCTATCTGCGAAATTCTTATTGATTTCTTTTGGTGCCGAATCTCTTTATGAATTTCTTCCGGTTCAAAAATTTTATATCTTAAGAATTCTTGCTCAAAAATTCTTCAAAATTTTCCTTGCCCAGTTTCCTATGGACATCTTTTTGCTAAATTATTTCTTATGAACTTCTTCTAAAATTTTCTCATGAACTTAGGCCCCGGTTCAAGACCTAAATACTGACATTGACCTAATACAGGGCAGAACGATGCACCAGGCATCCTTATAACACTTGAAATAACTCTGAATTCAGATGATTTTTTCCTACAAAAGCTTCAATTAAATTTTAAACCGATTGTGCAACGTAACCATTTACAAATCCCTCAATTGCCAAGAATTTCTTGGAAAAGAATCATTCCATAACCCTTACCTTTTTTTTTTTACGGTATTTTCTTAAAAATAAGTCTCATTTCTTGCTCCATCAAGAACTTTATTCTTAAAGAAGATTAATGTTTCTTTTACTATATTTTTAAACCCTCTGCATTTACTGATTTGAAACGTCATTTGTATTATTCTTGTGTGGAACAATACAAATGATACACAAAACTCAACTGCATGCCAGGGATTTCCCCCCCCCCCCCCCCAAAAGAGATTTCGTGGTCATTTTTTGTAAAATACAATCAACGATCTCATAGCTAAGTTGCCAAGATCGATTCTCAGTGGCCAAACTTTTGTTTCCGCCACTTGTTTCGGCAAAATCTAACACTAATTTTACCAAGCCTAAATATTTTTACATAATATTTTTAAAATCGATTTCACCAAATATTTGTAAAATATTTAAAAAATATTTAAAAATATTGTCAAAATATTTAAAAATATTGTCAAAATATTTAAAAATATTGTCAAAATATTTAAAAATATTGTCAAAATATTTAAAAATATTGTCAAAATATTTAAAAATATTGTCAAAATATTTAAAAATATTGTCAAAATATTTAAAAATATTGTCAAAATATTTAACAATATTGTCAAAATATTTTAATTGCACATTTCTCATTGAACTCATAATTTTTTTTAAAAAAATTCCTCAGACTCTTCGTGTATGTTCGGTAATCTTCGTTTCTCTGTTCGGAATACTTCGCTGCTCTTCGGGTTATTCAAGCTTTCCAAAAATTTTTGTTGCCTCTCAATGTTTTCTTACCTGTAAAAACAAAAACAAAAAAACGATTAATTTCTCATTTTCAAAGCTAGTTTCACTAAAAGTGGCGACATCTCCAGGGCTAATGTCATATCAATAGGATATCCTCCTTTATTTCTATTGACCCAACCGATGCCAGTGACGCGAATCGAAATTGCAATTCATCAAAGCGTTTTATATTGCTTGTCGCTCACACGCCCATTCCCTCCCCCCGCGAACAGGTGCCAAAAAGAGCGGAATGATCAAAATCCCTCAAATGGTACTAACGAAAACTCCTTTCAAAATAAAGTTCCTCAGCTTTTCCTTTTCCGAAATTTCCTTTTCCGATATCATCTACAATGCAAATACAAGGAACAGGCTTTTCAATTATTTCTCCTGTAAAGAACATTTCATCCGAATATTCGTTTTAACACTTGACAAGTTTCTCTATTACTCGTTAACATTAACTCGAACTTCCCTGCGCCGAATCGACGACGACGTTTGTTTACCCAAAACATATATTTTTATTTTTTTTTATTTTTGCGTATTCGCAGAGATTTCTCCCCCGAAAAAAAAAAAAAAGGTAGTTGATGAATCAAGTTTTTATCATTTATCGTAGAGAGAAAAAAAGAAGAAAAAAAAAATGCTCATTTCTTGTCAGAAAAGTTTCCTCTTAAATCATTCTTTAATTTAAAAAAATATTTTTCGACGTCAAGATAAACATTTCATTTGCTATCATAAGAGATGATAATCCCAGTGCTCGGATTGTTTAGCTCTTCATTTCGTTCTTATTTTCCTCCCCCCCCTCCCCCCCCTGCTTCCCTGTTTTCTTCCTGCCACTATGTCAGGTTGTCCTCTAATTGATAAATGATTCGAGAGCAATGTTTTTGGCGCTCGATTAATTATTTCATTTATTGCTTCACTATTTTTTTTTTTTTGAAATGTGAGTAGTTTTTCTTTTTTCAAGAGAAATTAAAGGAGAATTAAATATAAGCCGGAATTGAGATTAGCTGAGGCCGTTTTCCTTGCTCGAAATTAAAATCACCGCTGCCACCAGTTTTTTGCTAATAAAACGTATCCTAATCTTATGGGAAAAATTATACTATTAATTTTGAGTCTGACCCAACAGATGAAGAGTTTTAGCTATTTTCAGGAGCAAAGACACCGCTGCCACCAGTTTTTGCTAATAAATCGACCCTAATCTTATGGAAAATCGTATTTTCAGTTTCCGATTTAGCTCTACAGATGGAGCGCTTGGTTAACTTTAATCTTCCATTTGTTTATCCTTTGAAAGAAAAAAAAGGGGAAAATATCACTTCTTGAAACGTTAGGAAGTCATGAGAAAAGTCTTGGTGAAAATTTAATTATGTGAAGGGTGAAGTTTTTTTTTTTTTTTTCAAAAAAAGAAGAAAGGAAAATGGTTGGTAACCAAAAGAGCAGCAGATACATTAAATTGAATAATTGAAGAGCAAGCTTTGTTTCAATTATTGGAAGATGAGAAAAACTAGACTTGAAAGAAAATTGTGAAAATATTTCAAGTTTAACAACGGTTTTTGCTTTCTCGGAAGCGAGTATATGAAAAGGAGTTGAAAATGCTATTTTTCTTGTTTGAAATTAATTAGTTAGGTGGAAGTAAAATTTAATTTTGATCTCTTCGTGGGGAGTAAAAAAAAATTAGGATCTTTGTTTTTCTATTTTAAGACTGACATTTTTGAGCAAAAATTCAGGTCAAAGATCCGTCCCACTGACTGGAAGTCCTTGTAGAGTGAGCTAGGGCAGAACTGTAAATATGGCCTTTGCTCCGAGTCTCTAAACTTTTGTCAGTTTTTAAAATATTGGCACCCCAAAAACCATAAACTAATCCCCCAGTTTAAAAAGCAATGAAAAAGAAAGCTCGGGAGTACGCAAGTGTCGATAAAACCGTTTTTTTTCCCCTTTTTCCCTTTCGGAATGGAAACATGTGGGGATTGAACCGTGGCTAATGATCGATTAGGAAGTCAGAGCTTGTTTCTTTATTTTCAATTAAAAGTCTGTATTTCCAGATAAGAAAGACGTTACTGTAAAAAATGTGAGCTGAATATTAATGCCTACCCCCCCGTTGAAAAGATAAAACGGTTAATGAAGAAACCCGTGAGAGAATCTTAAAATTTTTCCCCAAACTTTCCCTTTTTCCAGGCCAGTCCTTGTAAATTTTTTGTTAAAGAGACGCTGAGATTTTTACATTTTAAAAAAAAATCTTCCCGTTAAATAAATAACAAACGACTTCATTAAGAATATTTTTTAGCCATTGGCGTAGTTAGGTAAAAATTGAGGTCATGAAGAGAACTAACTTAGGCCTGAAAAGGTCTGAATTGATAGATAAACAAGAATTGATAGGTTAGGAGGAAAAATGGTCTGTGTTTGGGGAACCACGTGGTGCGCAAAAGTTCTAGATTGCAGAAGCAACTGCAGAACCAAGACAAACCTTTTGTTTAGCATTCAATATCAATTTATTTTGGTCGACAGGTCATCCAAATTCAATTCAGAAATGTTCAGACACACTTAGTTGACCACTCATTTTAATCTCATTTTACCCCAGTCGACCTTCCCTTATCATAAAATGATTTTTAATTATATAAAAAAAAAAACAGGATTGATCCTCACGGCAGAAATAAAAATTAATTAAATCCAGAGTAATTATCCCCCGTTAAAATTATACGGCATTATGTGAAGAGTGTCAGTGAGGTAATGAAATCTATCGTTTGTGCTTTGTCACAATCATCATTATTATCCCCCCCCCCGTTATAATTCTCCCCCTCTTAGCGGCCATTGCTGCTCTTTATCAAACTTAATCCCAGGAAAAATTTACAATTCGTAAATGAAAACGTCGCTTTATTTTTTTTTTGCCTTGTGGGAAAAAAATTTCGCTTTAACGTTTTTTCTTTGTCGCTCAAGAGGCTCTTCCAAGGGTCAACCACATCGCCCTCGATGATCTCTCATGTGTTATCATCTCTGGGATTTTCTTCATCTTTTCGAAGAAGCTTAAAAAGAGTTTTAATCGAGATTTTCGGGAGGAGGAAGTTAATAATCTCCCCAAATGAAAGTGATTCGTTTATTTATAAGAGAGATTATTTTTTACTGATTCAAAAATTTAGCAACTATAAATCAGACCTCGGGTTTTAAATTCATCTGAAATTTCGTAAAACAAACATGATTGTTCAACCCACTTTAAAAACCGGGATTGAAAGGAAGTCTTTTCAGCTACTGCTTAATATTCTTCTTAATATTTTCTAAAGTCAAATCACGATTCCCAATAACACCCGTTTAGAATCTCAAAAACTTCATGATCGGTTCGCCCTTAAGATAACAATCAAAACGACTTCGGGTTTTTTTCCCCCGTTCGTTTCGAGTGTGCCTGATTGAAAAAGAAAAAAGAAAGGCAATCAAGTCGCATCTCATCAATCGGGAATTAAAATTTTTTTCCCCAAGAACATTCAAGACACGGAGGCTTGCAATTAAACCTCTTTTAAGTTTGGCGAGAAACTGGGTCATCTTCCGCTGAACTTGTCAACCCCAATTAAACCTGCACCCTTCACTTATAATTGATCACTAATTCAGACTTTGCTTTAAACTAGGTAATCCAGTTGTTTGTCAGTGTGGTTGATTTACTTCATGTTTCTCTCCTCGGTCGGTTTATAGTAATCTCACGCCGGGGCTCGTATACCCCCGTTTAAACGTCTCTTTTATGCTTCTCTCCGATGACAGTTTTCCATATAGTGAATAGCGTAACTTCAATTAAAATATTTAAACCGCGTAAAATATTTTAATTGCGTTTATGGGCACGGATTCGTTATTGCTCCGAGAATTTTCGAAAAAGGGTTTTGTAAAATTATACAAATCAGAAGCATAAGCGACCATAAGCGTAGGTGGAAATTTTAGTTATGGGGGGGAGTTTTCAAAGGATGATGCAAAGATCCGGGGTGGATGCAGATATTGTTGCAAGCTTTTGATCACTAATTACAGGGGGGGTGCCTCAAGGTTCTATCCTTGGGCCACTTTTGTTCATCTCCTTGCAGGGGCAAAATATCTCATCCTCTTTTTCGTCCGCTCTGCAATAAAACCTACCGCTCTCTTCGGTTTCTCATTTTCAGCAATAAACCCTTAAATCCCTTCAAATCGCTCATCATCAATTTTCAAATTAGCGAAATACCCTCAAACACATTCCGCCGGTCTAATCTCTTTCCCTAAAACATCATTAGCATAATTAATTAGGCCAATTAAAAATATTATGAAACCCTGCAATGCGAAAGAGCCATTTTTCCACGCAAAACAACATAGACAAAATACCATTAGAATGCAGCACTTGTTTTTATAGCTGAATGCACTCTGCGGCTTGGCGTAACTATAACGAAATGAGCTTTCCTTCTTTTTATTACTTCCTTTCATTTTATTCTCAGAGTGCGTCCTTAACTTGCATCTCAAGGGATGCAACCACACGAAAATATTTAAGTTTACTGCGAGAAATGAAAAAAATTTCACCGGGAGTGATAACTTACTCGAACGATATTTTCCCCTCTATCGATTTCGGATCCTTTCCCTGCTTAAAGGTAAAATTACACTTCGACATTGTTAAATTCTTTAGTAACGCTTAATCCATAATCGATAAATATCATCTCTGAGTGAGGGGGGAAAAAAATCCTCGAATTATTACAAGAAGGGATCTTCTCTCGATTTTAATCATTTTGACGTTTTCGCGAAACTGCTAATCTGATTAATTTCCCTGTAATCCGAATGACAGATCGAAGGTGGGGGGAGGCAGAGCAAAAAAAAAGGGTATGAAAAAAGCCGCGATGCTTGTAATGCGAGGTTTTTTAATTTTGTTTAACAAAAAAATCTTCAATGTTTGATTTTTTTTAATCATCACGATGGCTTCGAAAAGAGCTGGATCTCCCCTTAAAGAAAAAATCCTATTTTTGATTTTTCCACGACTGATTTTTAAACCCCACAAAGGGATGCCAAACATTGCTCATAATCTTCACTCATTCAAATCCTTTTTTTCATTCAAAAAATCCGCGAATGAATCATCGAAACGCGGATAATCTTAAATCCGCGAAAAAGCAAAAAAAAACCTCCCTAAGACAAATCGAAGTGCCATTAATTTAATAAACTTTCCCCTCAAATCCTGATTTCGCCTCTGCTTCAACTTGAGAGAATTCAATTTATCGAACAAAAGAATTTGATTACGAAATAAAATGGAGCCAATCATTTTTTTATTTAATTTTGAATTATGTTTTGCATCTTCCAAGATTCTCTAACATGGATTTTTTTTCTTTTCTTTCTTTCTCTCTCTCTCTCTTTCTCCTCTCTCTTCGAATCCTGCTTATTTTGGCAGGTCAAATTAATGCGTTTTAAGCAGCGATTTATTTAAAGCGAGGGAAGAGAAATCTGCAAATAAAATTAGGCGCGAGATCCTAAGAAATCTTAAGCTCAAACTTTTTTTTTTACCTCCTCCTCATCCTCCCTCCCCACTACCTTGACTGTCCTTTCGCCTTTTTTAATGCTTCGCCGACGAGGGTTTCGTGTTTAGGAATATTAATCGAGTTTCCTGTTTGCGGAAGATACGCGACAAATTTTATAAAATATTACGATACTGTCCGTATTAAAAATGTTAAACCGCGTGAAAGTTTTGGAAAGGGAAGAATCTAAAAACGTTCCAACGTGAAAATCATTCTCCCCGCTGATAGTAAACCAAAAAAAAAAAAAAAAAAAAAACAGACGAGGAAAATATAAAAATAAAAAAAAATTTTCCCCGACGGAAATGATTAAAACAAGACAAAGCGTAAAGCGAACGTTTGAATGGTTGAACTGATTTACTTCTTATCTTCACGTATTATTCAAACTTTAGGCAATTATTATGTTAATCCCTGAAGCTATCAAAACTTTTCTGACTCGGTTCAACTTATTTTCTTCGTTATCTTGTTCAGTTTGCTAGATTGAATTAAATTTTTGTTGGCCCTTATTTAAAGGTATATTTTAAAAGTTTTCCAGAGGTAATTGTAGCTGTTTATTTGGTCACGAGATGAAATGAAAATGAAACGGGAGCTCTTTTTAAAAGGTTTCCGAGAATTTTTGCTCGTTGCTTTGTTTCTTTAACGTTTTCGTATTAGCTCAGATAAGACGCTAAAGAGGCTCTAACATTCATTTTAAATTCTTGAGAATAAATGAATTAGTATTAAATAAATTATTTTACAAATCACATGATAATTAAGTAAATACGATTTATTTTCATTTGCTTTGTTGTTGATTGATTAATCAATTATTCAATCAATTGATTGATTGATAGAATAATGAATTGGTCGATTGATCAATCAACTAACTGATTCATTAGTTAATGGTAAGTACTATCGAGTCCCTCAGATAGTCATTCGTTCGTCTAATTATTTACTTGATCATTCAATCATTCCTTCATCCACTCATTTACTCAATTAACCAATTACTGATTCGCTCATTTAATCAATTATCAGTCGTTCGTTCATTCATTCATTCACAAATTCAGTCATTCATTACACTAATTTTTCATTCATTCATTGATTCATTCATTGATTCATTCATTGATTCATTCAATAATTCATTCATTCATTGATTCATTCAATAATTCATTCATTCATTGATTCATTAATTCATTCATTGATTCATTCATTAATTAATTCATTCATTCATTCATTCATTAATTCATTCATTGATTCATTCATTGATTCATTCATTGATTCTTCAACTCACTCACTCATTCATTCATTTGATGTGTCATTTATTTATTTACTACCAAGAGGAAAAAATCACAACGATCAGTCAATCTTTCACGCATTTATTCATTTACTAACTCACTCACTCACTCATTTATTTACTTACTCTTTCATTCATTAATTCAGCCATTTATTTATTTAAGAGAAAAAAAACCACATCGTTCGTTCGTTTGCCCAATTGTTAAGTCGTTCATTCATTCATTCATTCAGTTCAGTCATTCAGGTCAGTTTCATTCATTCATTTACTCACTCACTCAATTATTTCATTACTGATTTTTCATTAATTTAGTCATTCATTCGTTCATTAAGTGGTTCGCTCATCCTTTAACTCACTCACTCACTCGCTCGCTCGCTCATTCATTCATTAATTTATTCATTCATTCATTCATTCATTCATTCAATCGTTCATTCATTCAATCGTTCGTTCGTTTCTTCGTTCAGTCATTTAATCGGCAACTTCATACCTTTTTATTTTAAACATTTTAATCATTGATTAATCGAATTAATCACTCAATCAATCAATCCGCCTCTATTTTAAATTATTCTCATTTCTGACATTCAATCACCTAAGCAAAATCTTTTTATGATTTTCTTAAGCCGAAATAAAAATTCCTATTACACAAAACGGAACAATTAAGTGACCTACTGAATATAAGGGTTGATTCAAACCAGTAAATTACCTGTCATAAACTAACCTTTCAAAACAACATTAGTGCGTCATAAATTAACTTCGAATTCACCTTAGACAATATGAGGCAAAACGTCAACACCTGCTTTTGGCGTTAACCCGACCGTATCAAGTAAACAAAGTCCATTTAAAAAGACATCAATTCCCAAAGATTTACGCACCTTTCCCAGTTCCTCGGACTCGCAAAACCAAAAGCCTACTTTCCTAGGTGTTATTACAATCCAGAAAGCTTGATAATGAAAACACGGGGCGTTAGCCAGAGCGGCTTTTCGATGTTATATAAATAACGACGGGGAGAGAAATTTGCTGGAAACTCGCCTACCCGCTGAAAGAAATTGAAATAATACCGTTTCGGATTTTAAACCTCGCTTTAGGGTTTGCATTATATTCTATCACCCATGAAAACAACCAGGAATGGTCTTCACACATAACTAACTCCAAAATTTATCATGCTAAAAACATTTACAATTCAACGCAAGCGTAAAAATGATTTTCTGCGGGGGTATTTTCGGTAATTTCTCTCTCGATTGATTTTTTTCGATTATGTTCAAACAAAAATTTTTTTTAAAAGATACGATCTCGAGGGAAGAAAAGGAGAAAGAGAGCATAAAAAACTTCCCCCCGACAACCTTGAAAGTCGAATTATTGATGTGCAGAATAAAAAGAAAAGAATTTAATATCTATAAAAGATGAAATTACATTTTTCTGTGTTTTAGAAGACTATAATGATTTTTTGCATGTTTATAAAGAAGAAAACACTTTTTTCCCACCCCTCCCTCCTTGTTTTTTTCCTTCGTTCCATCCCTTTTCACCGCCTTTTCATTCGAGGGGATGCGACTCATTTAACTTTCTTGTAAAGTTTTTTTTTTCATGGTTTCTCGTTGCACCTTTCATTTTTTTTACTCAACGAGCCTCATCATTTCCTGATGAGATAATATATAACAACGGGCGAGTTATCTTCGAAAAACAGGTTGGAGGAAAAAAAAATAATTCCGAATTAATATACTTTGAAAGTTTCCCTCAAGAAAAAAATTTTTAACCTTTAACTAAGACGTATAAGAAGAAGGGAAAAAAAATAAGTTTGAATCCGATGGAAAAAAATAGAATTACCATTCGGTCCGGGACATGACGTGAAATTAAAATGCGGTTTCCGTAACTCTGATCTCATCACTATTCAAACCGCCGTTGCACTCACAAGTTTCTTACTTTTCCATCTAATTCTGGAGAAATTTCCTTGAGACATCCCTACCGGTTGTTTATAGCAGAAGGAAAGGAAAAAAAAAAGGAAGTGCGGGTCGTAAACAGCAGCGAATTAGTTAATGGTCTCTTTACTTGCTAAAGCTTTTTTTTCCCTGGGAACACTCTTAAAATTAAAAGCGAAGAAACAAGTCCGGTTTTTGCATTTGGTATTCGAAAATTCCAATTATCGCGGCTAATCAATCTCGATCACGATTGATTAATTTCGCCAATAAAAAAAATAATTGGTTTAATTAATCAAAACAGCTCGCTTGACACGTAACAATTATAAACGTGGCCAACATCTTTATTTTAAAATTAATAAGTATTTACATGACGGGGGACTCTCGATCGAGGTCGCATCGAAAAAGATTCTCTAACCTGTTGACTAATCCTCTAATTTACCTGGAAATCGTTTCCAGCTGACCGAACTTGGAAATAATAGCTCTAGATGACTAAACGTTAACCTCACCCAGTCGTTAAAAAAAAGACAGGAAATTAACATCGTAAAAGGGAACATTGTATGTTCTTGGATCTTTCTTTAAAAAAAAAAAATAAGAAGGATTTTTTTTTGTATTTTCATGTTTGTTTTCATGTTCGGTCTTTGCCCTTCGGGGAAAGGTCAATTAGGGTAAAAATGAAACGTGCTACTGCTATCAGCCTTTGCGAATGTTAAAGGAAAATGATCCCGATGTCTTATTTTACCCCATTAAGCTCCATTTAAAAAACGTTTTCTTTTACAAAAATTCTGAGAAAGTGTTAATAAAATAAGAATGAGAAAAAGCCCCAAATGGTTATGAATAGCCGCTTCTGACTCGATGAATGATTGACTGAGTGAATGATTCCGTGAATGAATGATTGACTGTGTAAATGATTCGGTGAATGAGATTAAATGAGTGAATGATTGACTGAGTTAATGATTTTTTGAATGAATGAATGATTGACTGAGTTAATGATTTTGTGAATGAATGAATGATTGACTGAGTGAATGATTTTGTGAATGAATGAATGAATGAATGATTGACTCAGTAAATGATTCGGCGAATGAATGATTGACCGAATAAATGATTCGGTGGATGAATGATTGACTGAGTGAATGATTGACTGAGTGAATGATTGACTGAGTGAATGATTGACTGAGTGAATGATTGACTGAGTTAATGATTCCGTGAATTAATGGTTGAATAACTGACTGAGTGAATAATTCCGTGAATTAATGATTAAATAACTCACTGAGTGAATGATTCCGTGACTAAATGTGGACTGAGTAAATTCGGTGAATGAATGATTGATCGAGTAAACGAGTCAGTGTATGATTGATTGATCGCGTAAGTAGGCGAATTTATGAATGAATAAGTGAATAGGTGACGAATTATTGGTTGAATGAATGAATGTGACTGAATGAACCAGTAAGCGAGCGAGAGTAAGTAAATCAGAGTATGAATAAATGAATGAATGAATGAATAAATGAATAATAGAATGAATGAATGAGTGAGTGAGAGAGAGTAGGTGAGTATAGTTGAATTAATGAATGCGTTGATAAATGGATTGATTGATGGATGAACGAATAAATGAATAATAGAATGATTGAATGAATGACTGTGTGGATTCTTTCAGTTAAAAGTCAGAATTGCATAATTGAGCTTACCAATAAACTGAAAGAGTATAAGTATTGTATTACATCTCATTTTTCCACTCTAGAAAAATGTTTAGCTCCTTTCATTCTTTCAGCTGGATTCCTTTCAATTCCGTGATGGACATCTTAAAAATTCGGACATTTACTTTTATTAAAAGAAAGAAAAAGACTTTCCCCCCGAGAGAGCTACCTTACCTACCTCTCCCGAAACAAGTTAGTTTGAATTTTACCCTCTTGAACTTTTCCTCGAAAAGAAAAAAAAATGGACAGTAAAAGAATAACAAAATTACAAGTTGTCATTTCCTTGGAGAGCACTTCCGACGTAGTGTACATATCCCTCAATTCATAAAACATGTAAGAGTATTTCGCAAGAAGCATGCAAAATAATGGACTGTCGTGGAGAATATGCTTTTACTGAACTCGTCATTACACTTTTATATACTTTTTCCCTTTTGTTTTTCTACGCCTTCACTCACTGGGATGAAATATTCAAAACTCGACTGTAAAAACGTATAAAAATCTTCCATTTCCGAAAGTGACGCGCGAGAAAAAAAAATTTTAAATTCAATTCGCAAAGGTGTCTTTGGACCTGGGACTCCCTTTTCTTTTTTTTTTTATGATACTCGCGTCGGGGGCTGATACGGAAACCCTCCTTTCCCTTTTAATTAAAGTTTCTTGTTGGGAAGTTTCCTGTACCTAGACGTGGGAAAGGTTTTTTTTTCGGGAGAAAGGAACATCTTGGAATTTTAAATTGCGGAGGAGGAAGGGTGTTTCGCATTTGGTGCAACTGCTTTCGTTGCTTTTTTTTTACTTCATTTAATTCCGTAGACTGGAAATACATGCGCTTTTATAAAAGTCAATACGAAAGGAAAAAATTTTCCTTTTTTCGAGATTCCCGATGAATTTACGGAAAAAAAGGTTTTATTTTTAAAAAAAGTAGAGTAAACAATCGATTCCGTGTTTTTTTTCCTTATTCTTCCGGATGATTATTTGGGATTCGTCGTTTTACAATTCAAGGATATCTGAAAAAAACTTGCGCATTTCCATTTTTACATTGTACATATTTGGAAAATTGAAATTTTAAAATAAAATTTCACTAACAAGCAAAGGAAGAAATGCATAGAAGTTAACATATTTCCAAAGTAAATAAATAAATAAATGAGTGAAGAATGAGTGAATGAATAAACGAAAAAACAGTGATTGACTGACTAATTGATCGATCGAATGAATGAGTGAGCGAATCAATGAATGAGTGAATGAGTGAGCGAATCAATGAATGAGTGAATGAGTGAGCGAATCAATGAATGAGTGAATGAGTGAGCGAATCAATGAATGAGTGAATGAGTGAGCGAATCAATGAATGAGTGAATGAGTGAATGAGTGAGCGAATCAATGAATGAGTGAATGAGTGAGCGAATCAATGAATGAATTAATTAATTAATCAATCGATCAATCAATGAGTGAATGAATGAATGAATGAATGAATGAATGAGTAAATGAATGAGCGAGTGAGCGAGTGAGTGATTGATTGATTGGTCAATTCATTGATTCACTGATTCACTGATCAGTCGATTGATTTAATGAATAATGAATGAAAGAATGAATGAATGAATGAATGAATGAATGTGAGAGTGATTGAATGATTGATCCATTGACGGAGCTAGTGAATACGTGGGGAAACCATCAAGTAAACGGAGAATCAATCGAATGAGGAACCGACTGAATGTGTGTGTAGCGAATGAATGATTAATCCATCGATTGACTAATTATTCAGTTGACTAATTTAGCGAGCGGATAGAGCAAGAAGAGGCTATGAATAAGTTAATAATGTACATCATTAAATTAACAGCTGATATGAGTTGGGGAATCGACTTCGGCTATGACTGGAAGCTGTTTGGCACTTATTTTTTTCAAAAAGGACAAGCAGTGACTTTTTCCTCGCTATTTAAAAAAAATTTGAACTAATCCTTTGCCCTAAACAAAATCAACGACAGGCCGATAAACGTCAATACTTTAATTCTCTTGCATTACATCAAGCTGACCCAGGGCAATTTATCCTATCCTAATGACGTAGGGCTGGCGTCATTTATTTACTTAGAGCTTCCTTTATGTCAGCATTCTTACTCTCAAGACGTTAGCAATGGTTATTTTCCTTTAAACAGTCCAACGACGCCCGACGACTGAGGTCAAAGGTTTTATTCCTTAGCATATACCCGCACTTGTTTTCATTTAAATTTAATTACCATACAGGAAACAAAGCTAATAACCCTAATCCATTCTATGAGGCACCCCCCCCCTCCTTCCCCCGGAAAAGACAAAAAGGGATTCCAAAGGCAAGGTTGTCGGCTATCCGACTTTATTATAATTACGCGGGGGGGACTCTTTTAAAACTGCGAAGAGAAAATATGCAACTTTTGCGGAAATTTCTCCCTTTTGAGACGCCGCGGTGGGCATCATCTCATTACGAAAGCTCCACGGCTCCGCGGACATCACAAAAGGTCAGGTAGGGTCGGAGGGAGAGAAAACATCAAAAGCATCATTAACCAGTGAAAAATGATAGGGGGGGAAAACACAACATGGGAAAATATTTCTGTATTTTTAAATTAAAGCAATTATAACACCGTGTGAGAATGTTCTCGGGGGATCCGGCTTCTAACTTTTACATTTAGCATTGTCCTCAAAATTAAGAGGATTACTTTATAATCTGAGCCTTTCCTTATATTCAATGTTTTAGTTTATTTTTCTCGATAAAAAAGAATTATTTGGCCAAGAGAATTACAGACAAACAACTACTCTTTAAAAAAAAAATATCTTATTAATTAAAAGCTTATCACGATCTGGTTTTAGATATCGAAAAGGGAGGGAATTGATGAAGGGAAATGAGAAAGTTTTTAAAATGGTGACGTGCCTAGTGTAATGGAGCTGTTTCTCTTCAATTCATTAGGAAACTCTGTCAGATATTTTAAACACAGCGATATCAGTAACGTTCCAGGAAATTGTTTTTTGCTTGGAAATAAATGAAGTGAGAAGTTAAAACAAGTTTAATTTCAGGCGAAAATTCCCCCCCTCCCATTCTTTTGTACTGATATTTTATCATTCCAAGAAAATTACTGAAATTAGAGGTTGTTTGGGAATATTCATCCCTTTTCTGCTTTTTTCCTTTTACATTTCCTCCCCGGGATTCTCGCGATGATCCCGAAAGGTTCGTCTGGAATCGAACAATTGTCAGGGTGGATTTAGCTGAAAGTGTACGCCTCACGGCTGGAAACTTGTATGAAACAATCCAATTACTGCATGGATACGATGCTTTAGGGAGTCGACTTTCAATGGTTCCCTTTCTGCGATGTTAAGAGAATTGGTGTACAAGGCGAGGTCAAATATGATGAAGACGGTCTTTAATTGTTTTCCTTCTGGATGTTTGCTATTAATTTGTAAATTCTAAGAAATCAGTTTTAGATTTTCAACGAAAAGAACGATTTCCGGCCCTGATATCTGCAAACTGATCCTTACTGAAAACTTAATCGATTCTAATTAGCCGGTAGAGAATGACGCAACAAAATTTTCGTAGTAAATCTTGTTATCTTTACATTATTTTCCTCGTTTTTATCTTTGGACCATTTTTCTATTTATCTCTTTAAAAAAACAATTTTATAATTAATTTCTAAGAAGAGATGAAAAAAAAAGGAAAGTGATAAGAGCTTTCAACTTTTATGTTTGCAAAAGCAGGTAAATATCGAAATACGCACTTGATGATAAAAAACAAGAACGCTTTTTTCAGTAAAAGAAAAAAAAATCCTCATCTCTTTTAGAAAATAAATAATTTTTTCGCTGATTCAAGTTTGATCCCGAATGAGAAACAATTTCCTTTTTTCCAATCATGAGCTTTAGTTTCTAACAATAGCGCGGATATGTATGCGGCTTGCTTACTAAGAAAATCAGCGACGGTTCTTTCTTCATCCCCCCTCCCCCATTTTTATCGATTCTGGGGAGAAAAACGCCCGTTTAAGAAGGACAATCGCCTCCTTTTTTGCCCGATATTCTCCTTGGAGACCGCCCTTGAATAGGCTTCTTGATTGAAATAAAAAACAAACGCGATGAAAAGTTCTATCGTAAAAAACTTTGTTTAGAATGTAGAAAGATAAACAAGGAAAAATACAAGGGAAAAAGTCAGCATTTGTTTTGTGTATTCTCCTCTGATTACGTGGTGGTCGTTTAAAAAAAAAAGTTTTTAACAAAAGAAATTAAGGATATTTACTTTAAATTTATTTGTTTTGATGAGCGAAAACGAAAATCCTAAAAAAGGGATTTAAAATAATCTAAATTAATTAAATATTACCGGATTTCTTTTTTTTTGCACTGGAAGAATGAGGGGGAAAAGTTGAAGAAGAAAATAGAAAAATAATAGATTGTTCAACTTGTCCTGAACTCGTGTTATTTTTTAAGAAAACATTTTTATTCAATCCGTTTTTTTTTTTTTTTTTTTTTTTTTTTGAGGAAAACTGTATTTTGTAAGGCGGAAAAAAGAGAAGGAAAGAGAAAAAAATTTCAACGTAAACACGTCTAAAAATGAATAAAAGTCCTTGGACGTTTATAAAAGAAAAGTAAAAAAGAAGATTTACTTTTGTAATTTAACTAACTTCGAGGTTAATAAGATCATCTGGTTTTATCTCGAATTTCAGACATCCTGCATACGCAAAAGTTCGTATATAATAAGAAAAATAAGATATAAAATCTTATTAAAAAACAAACCGGGACTGAAGATGGGTTTAATGCATTAAAAAGTTTTATAAAAGTTAGCTAATAATTATGCAAGTAATTTGTATAGAGAAATTTTTTTATGTAAATAAAATTCGGGAAAGCGATATTCCAAAAAAAAAAAAAAAAATTAATTATAACGTTTTCGGTAACTTTATAGATTTATTCACTTTATCAATCACTAGTCCTTGGCTCACTCATTCGCATTTATAATGTCATTCATTTTCCTCTTTTACTCAATCACTCACTCACTCACTTATTCCTTCATTCATTCAATCGATCAATCCATCAATCGTCAATTAATCATTCATTTATTCACTCATTCATTCATTTGATTCTTCATTCAATTCATTTACTGATTGATTGATCGATTGATTCATTCATTCATTCATTCATTTATTCAATCGATCGTTTATTCATTTGATTATTCATTCATTCGATCAATCGATCGTTCATTCATTTAATCATTCGATCAATCGATCGTTCATTCATTTAATCATTCGATCAATCGATCGTTCATTCATTTAATCATTCGATCAATCGATTGTTCATTCATTTAATCATTCATTCAATCAATCGA
Organism: Liposcelis brunnea; assembly: GCA_023512825.1. Classification (NCBI taxonomy): domain Eukaryota; kingdom Metazoa; phylum Arthropoda; class Insecta; order Psocodea; family Liposcelididae; genus Liposcelis; species Liposcelis brunnea. The sequence goes on along the minus strand of CM042070.1, from coordinate 10,192,787 downwards.
TCGTTCATTCATTTAATCATTCGATCAATCGATCGATCATTCACTTAATCATTTATTCATTCGATCAATCGATCGTTCATTCATTTAATCATTTATTCATTCGATCAATCGATCGTTCATTCAATCAATCGATCGGTTTATTCGTTCCCTACACCACTCGCTATAGATTTTACAACTTAATCATTCAATCAGTCCAAAAATCATTCACTTTCTTCCTCATTCACTCATTTATTCATTTAATCACTCAATCTTTCACTTCGAGCATCTCCGCTTGAATTTAATTTGAGAACGCTGTGGCGCCACCTACGAGCCCCTTACAAAAACCATTAAGCTCCGCCCCTCCAATTATTTTAGTGAACGCCGCGCCTGAAAAAAAATTAACTGGATATTTCAACGAAGGCGTTAAAAAATTGTTAACATTTAAAAAATATTTTTCATATTCCTTGTCTTAAATCATAATTAAAACAATAAGAAGTAGAAAAATTAATTAAAAAAAGATTAAAGTCTGTTGCAGAAGTTAAAAATAAAAAAAAAGAATAAAATTAGAGGGGGGATAACGCGGGGTTGTGCGAGAGCGGAGGGAATTTCGCGCGGGAAACAAAAGAGATTTAAAGTCTTGTGGAAGCTGAAAACGTCTTCGGAAAGACAGTTTCCAAGTCACAAGAACGTGTTTTCACGTCTTTTTTGTTTGCTGTCGAAGTATATTGTGCTCCAGAGCGAGAGGGTGAAATCCTCCCGACTAATAAAGGACACCGCCTAGCGAGAATGCGGAAATTCAGACATGAGATAGAGAGAGACAGAGAGAGAGAGAAAAGGATTCGAGAGAGGAGTTTCAGTTTCTTCGGAAATGATAACATTCATGAAACTGTAAATGATAATGTGGTTGAGCTTTGTTTATAAATCAGATTATGTAAATCTCCGAGTTCTTGGAAAACGGATAAATAGAAAAGAAGAGACGGGAATGGAAAATAAATCCTTAAACAGGACTGTCCCGATTTTCCTTCTTTTTTATTTCTTACTCCCCCCTGCCTAACAAATGTATCGGGATAATAAGAAGTTATTGCTGTTGCGAGAAAGAAGCGAAAAATTGCAAGAAACCTTGAAGTTTTTTTTGTCGAATTCAGGAAAACCACTTAAAGATATTACTTTTGATTATATAGGGAAATTCTTTAGGATTAAAAAAATTTTTTTTAAAGAATATAAACAAAAAGCAGGCAGAATACTAGCGCGAAAGGGAGGACATTGAATGAATAATAGAGATTTGTCCGAGATGAAATACGGCCAATTTATAATTAAACCCGATGAAAGGGAGAATTATGTCTTCAAACCTTTCTTACCCAATTGGAAGTAATCCAATTTTAATTATAGCTTCGAGTTTTTATAAGCCAAGCTAATGAAAGGGGTGACCTCGTATGGTTGATCAGAGGAGTCACAAAAGAGGATGAGATCAATATTGAGCTGCAGAAGAAGAGGCAGAAGTTCATTTAAAACGATTTCATTAAAAAAAAAACAGCAGAAAATTTAATGAATTCGAGAATGAGAGCAAAAGGCAGGAAGAAAAAGGAATGAAGAAAGGAATATACGAGTGGAAGAATCAGTAAATGGAGAATGAGAAAATTATTAGGGAGAATGAATGAATGAGTGAACGGTCAATCGATTGATCAAATGAATGAATGATTAAATGAGACGATCGATTGATGGACGAATGAATGAATGATTGAAGGGTTGATCGATCGATTGAATGAATGATCGATTGAATGAATGATTGATTGAATGAAGGAATGAATGAATGAATGAATGAAGGAATGAAGGAAATATTAAATTAGAGAGTGAGTGAATGAATGACTGATCGACTGACTGACTGAATAAATGAATAAGTGAATGAGTAAGCAAATAATAGAGCGAATGGTTAGGTGAGAGCGAATGAATGAATGAGCCTGATTTATTTTATCATCGAGTAAACAAGAGGTTACGAGTATAAATCTTGTAAATTATTGATTCCTTAAAAATATAAAATTTTATTTTCGGGGGAAAACCTGCAGGAAAACAAACGAAGCAAAGAAAAAAACGTCAAGAAAAATGTTTTTTTAAATGATAAGAAAAGCACGTTTGTTAAACAAAGAAAAAAGCTCAAACCCGAAAGTAGGAATAAAAAAATAAAGAAAAAAAGACGATAAAAAAATCCCGTTTCGAATCAGAAAGACATTTTTTTTGTATGGTTTTTTCTTTCTCTGTTCAATATGTGAATAAGTTAACAACCCTTCAACTTGACAGGAGAGAAAAAAAAAGGAAGAAAAAAATCGGAGGATATAAATGCAATCTACGTTTCCCACGACATGAAAGCTATCCCATTTGAAATTTGGTCATCATGACCAAGTTTTTTTTTTTGTTTTTCCTTTTTTCCTTTTTCGATTTATGAAAATTTTTAAAGATGCGTGATTTAGTAAATCGATCAAAAATTCTCGGATTCGAGTAAACGAATGTAAATTACGAAAACCAGCCCCGCCTTGTATATTTTTTTGATCATCAACGGAGAGGAAAATGGGGAGGGGGAAATAAAAAGGAATCTCGTAATTGCAATAAAGGATTGGGAAAAAAAGAACAAAATTTTTTTTGTTTCGTTTGGTGAAATTAGAAACAAACATCGTTGAAACCGGATATCATCTCGGCGGATAATATACCCTTTGAAAATCATTTTTTTTCCTCTGTTGAGGAGATAACAAAAACAAAAAAAAAAGAAACGAAAGAAATGTTCTCTTAGATGACGAGAAAAATAACTAGCAGGTTTAAAAGAGAATATGTTGGTACAAAGTAAAAAGATGTAATTTTAATTTTTTTCCCATTTTCTTAAAGGATTCTCCTAAACAAAGGCTTGTTTGCGAGGAGGATTAAGGTTATGTTTTTAAAAGGTAGAAAGATTATTTTTTTTTTAATCGCGGGAATCGGATTTTAAAAATACGGGAGAAATGGCTGGAGGATTCTGATAAAGGGAGTAAATGGATTAGAAGTGCATTAATTAGAATTTAAGAGTTAGAGACAAAAAGAAATAAGACTACAAGCCTGAATCAAGGAAAAACAAGCTGGAGAATTATTAAAATCAAAAATTTAAGATTACTCACTCGATCAATCAGTCACTCGTTTATTCATTCATGCAGTCAGTCATTCATTCATTCACTCGCTCGGTCAGTTAGCCGGTCAATCAATTAATCATTCGGTTATTCACTGACTCATTCATTTAATCAATCAATCATTCATTCAGTCAGTCGATCAGTCACTCATTCGCTCACTCTATTTTATTTATTCCTTCATTCATTCAATCAATCGATAAATCATTCATCCATCCAATCGTTCATTCGTCACTCATTCATTCAGTCAGTCAATCAATCGGTCGATCAATTAATTAACTAATTCATTCTCTCTTTCCTCACTCGATCAATTATTTCTTACCCGGAAAGTAAATAGGTTTTGCTTTTAATTTGCCGAATCGTTGAAAACTTTATAGAATCTGGAAGAAAATCGAGTTTGAAAAGGGCGACACGGTTAATAGAGAAGAATGAGCTAGTTTCAGTCTGTATGTGTGATTTTCATATCTGCAAAATCGTTCTTCTGGCAATAAGGCGTGGAAACTTTCTACAAAGCTTTAAAACTCCTGCTATGCCGCCTCAGCAGTGACTGTTCAACTTCCTACAAGACTCCTTTGATTAGATCAACTTACCTGTAAAGAAAAGAAAAAATAAATAAGTAAAATTCAGAAAAAAAAATTCTAAAAATATCTGTCGCAAATCTGCCACCTAATGGCAAAAATCTGATTGGGCTAAACAAGATTTTAGCGTGAGCCATTTCTCATGAATACTCTTAGATTTAAGGCTTCACAATCATCCTCTCAGAGTGTCAGAATCAGAAAAAAAGAATTTACCATCCTCCTCAATTGCTTTTTACAATAGTCAGATATAAAAGAGACTCTGACTTCATGAAAAATTCATACTCGATTCCGCTTTTTTTTTTTTTTTTGTAAAGTTACGGGAGAGTAACGCAAGTCGAAATGGACTTTTTACGTTAACGCTTTTGTGAGATAATCGTATCGATTTTAATTATTCAGAAACATTACAACGATGTGTAACGTATACGCTTACTACCTAGAGATATGAGAGAGAAAGAGAGAGTTTTCGGATATTCAATACAAAGTTTATAAGTCGTGAGTTTAAAAGCCATATTCCCCGCGATCTTATCAACGAGATATTGAACCCGGATGAGGAAATATCGATTAATACAAAACCTTCCGGGGCAAAATCCCCGCTACGTTTAAAGCTTTACAAAATGTCTCGTGTTCCTCCGAGCTAAAGATTACAAATCTAATAAATAAATTGAAGCTTAGTCCGGAGGTCAGTCAAAATAATATATTAGTTAAAAGGAAACAGTTTGACACTTTCCTTTGGCTTTGCCTCATAATTCTTCCACTAAATAAATTTAATAGATTTCAAAAGGTTTTCTCTTGTTTTTGAATCAATCGCGAGAACAGGGAGGGGGGAAGAAAAAAAAAAGAGCGTGCGAAAATAGTATTGATTTGTCGTTATTTCCGGTTCCTCGCTTTTCCAGTTTGTTAACAAAAAGGATGTTTCCAATAATGTTTCGCTTCGGTCAAAGAAAACACTTGCTTACGATTACATTGTCGCTATTTTTTTCGTATACAGGAAGCGTGGCTTGGTAGTTTTCAAAACGATTTGGCAAGGTTTCCTTTTTTTTTTCGGGTTTGGTGTATTTCGTGAAAAAGGGAAGAAAGCGTTTAGTATGATCGAGGCTGTCATTGAGGAAGAAGATCATTCCCAAGCAACCAATCCGACCAAAATGACGTCATTTAGACGTATTTTGAGGACACAAGACGTCATTTAGACGTCTTTTGAGGACACAAGACGTCATTTAGACGTCTTTTGAGGACACAAGACGTCATTTAGACGTCTTTTGAGGACACAAGACGTCATTTAGACGTCTTCTGAGGACACAAGACGTCATTTAGACGTGTTTTAGACTTCAGAAAGCCGTCTTTTAGACGTCAGAAAGACGCCATTTAGACGTCATTTTGGTCGGATTGGTTGCTTGGGTTGCGAGGGCCACAGCTAAGACCAATTAATACTCAAACAAACTAAACTTTCAAGGCCCATCCAAACACAAAAAAAAAATATAAGCTGCATATTCCATTACGAGGCCAAAGGATTTAAACAGATGTGTTTTCAACTCAATCGTCACATGATAATAATTATTAAAATACGTATTACTCAATTAAAACTCTTTCCATTTTTTTGCACGACATCTGCCCCATCGGCGACCGTCTGCACATAATTATTTACATTAGCGAATCACTCCCAACACAACAAACAAGACATCTTATTCAAACAAAAACCACACCTGGCTAAAAAGGGGACAACCCAATAATTATTCCAGTGCACAAAGGCGTCGTAATGCAATTTTAACAAAAAAAAATCTCACTGTCAATCGCAGACCCATCAAGCTCCTAACCTATATATAATCACGAACGATCGATAACGATTGCTTCAAAATCAGAGTAGTAAAAAAAAAAATAATAAGTTAGCATAAATCTTAACGGGAGGGAAAACATATCAAATTGGAATGTGTACATCCCTTCAATCTGTAAGAGGTTGTTAGGGAACTCTATATCGATAAATTTGTTTTTAAGGGTCGTAAAACACTTAAGTAGAATGAGGATCTCCGGGAGCAATGAGGTAAAGGGAACCTCCTTGTAATGAGATGACTTTCTGTACAGATTTACGATAATATTAACCAGAAATAGTATATTTTCATCCTCGAAATATAAATCTTATATCCAATATCGAATCGTATTGAATTTTGAAATTTATGTCGTTATGTTTTATTTATCTAACGGCTTTTTGTCTCCCTGTTTCGGGTTCAACTTTTTTTTTATTTTTTTTAAGCTGCACCATTGTCAAAATAATATTTACAACGCCCCAAAGTTTTTTCATATTCCTCCAAAAGGAAAAAGCCGCGGATTCCATTGACCAAGATTTTTACCGGCTAAAAAATTAGGTGGTGATGATTTACATGATGATTGATGGATTTGTTGTTTTAAACGAGGAACATCTCATTTTTTTCAAGAGGGAAAGAGAGAGAATGCAATAAAACGGGGGAGAAGGGAAAGGGGAATCGTGATGAATCGGCCGTTTATTCGTCTTTCTATGAGGCCTTATATTGACAACCGCATTTTGAAACAGAAACGTGTGACAAAGGAAACAAATGAACAGCGATGAAACGTGACGATCGACCAAGGCGAGAGGAATGCTGTGGTGTTGCAAAACGAAACTAACTCCGTAAATGCTTTAGCGGTCTCATCAGTCAGGATACGTTTGTTGAAGCGAAAAAGGGTGGGGATGAGAATCCCTCGATCCTTCGACCCCCGCTTCAATAAGAAATATCGATACTACAGCGATTATTGCTCTGTAGGATTTACAGGGCTTACAAAAAAAATGATCTAGCCAAGCTTTCATTAACAGGTTTTAAAATCTAGCTCTACAGGAATTTCCTCTTTTTTTCTGCTAGCTCGTAAAGACTTAAAGATGGACCTGAGTGCACGCCTAAAATGAGAATCTGTTAATTTTTTCTGCTGCCCCTGAAGTCTTTTAGTTTCCATTTTTTGATGTTTAAAGGTCTTCTTCCCCGCATTCTGACTCTAGAATGTCTCTTGTCTATCTGCTGGCTCACAAGAATCATAAAAGACTCACTTGATTCGCAACTCCTTAGCTTAGGACCGTTGAGCAACATCCTCCATCCTGGCGTCCACCATCTTCATGTCGGCGTCCTCCATCCTCATAGCGGAGTCCTCCATATTCATGGCGGCGTCTTCGATCTTCATGTCAGTGTCCTCCATCCTCCCGTCGGCGTCCTCCATTGTCATAGGGGAGTCCTCCACTTTCATGGCGGCGACATTGATCCTCATGGCGGCGTCCTCCATCATCATGGCCTCATGGTGGCGTCCTCTAGCTTAATGTTATTGTCCTTCATCTTCATGTCAGTGTCCTCCATCTTCATGGCGGTGTCCTCCAGCCACATGTTGGCGTCCTCCACCCTCATAGCGGAGTCCTCCACCTTCATGGCGGCGACATTGACCCTCATGGCGGCGTCCCTCACCCTAATGTCGGCGTCATCCATCTTCATGGCCTCATGGTAGCATCCTCTAGCTTCGTGTTATTGTCCCCTATCTTCGTGTCATCGTCCTCAATCCTCATATCATTGTCCTCCATCCTCATGCCAGCGCCCTCCCATGTCCTCCATCCTCTCGTCCTCCATTCTCCATCCTCAACTTTTCAAACACCATTTCCAAAACCCTTAAAAAAATTCCCTGATACGGAGACTAAAATTTCCACCTTAATGATTAAAATTCTCGACGGGTTTAAAGGAGCTTTACGGTTAGATATTCTTTACAACGGATGTTGAGATTAATTTACATTACAATGCAATGCAATCAACTTATGATGTTTAGATGGTCAGTTGGTAAAGAACCACAAAAGCGAATCTTCCCCCGCAGTAGTTTCCTTAGGTCAAAGCTTAAAATGGATTATATTCAACAAAACGAAACAATAGAGAAGATTCATCTTTTGAGTCAATGGAGTCTTTGGTTTTCTGGGTGAAGCATGGCTTTTCCTTTATATAGGTCAGCCGCTCTTTGAATTTAAAAAAAAAAAAATGATGGCGAAATCAAGAATCTTTTTCTTTTTTCAGCCAGAGCACCTTAAAAATCTGTTAAATTTTTTTATAACTGAACTTTTTATAAAAATCAGCAACAAAACTGATAAAGGTTTGAAAGATAGAGGAGCAGAGAGAACGAAAGGGCAAAGTGCCAAAGGGTAGGTGTAATCACTGAATAATTTTCCAGCTCTATAGTGAAAAGCGTTGAATGCTTATGCGGTCAACAAGTCGTCAAATGGAATTAATTTGAAAATTTTTTTTGATAAGATATTGCTTTTTTTGATTGATTGATCTCTTTGATTTTTTTTTCAAAACATGACGGCACCGACTGTGTATGCAGCACTGATAACATTAATTTACGAGGTTTGATTCGTGTAATTATTTTCATGTGAATCGGCTCATATTTATTTTTAAAACTGACAGACGACTTTTTTTAAAAATGTGATTCGGAGAAAATTTTAAAACTAAGGTAAAAATTACTCCCCAAGCAACCAATCCGACCAAAATGACGTCTAAAAGACGTCTAATCCTTTAAAAAATTTCCAGAAAAAGAAGCCCGAGCCTATCAAAACAATGTTCAGTGACTATTTTTTCTAAAATTATTTTAAAGGCAAATTCGGGCTCCAGGAAAATTTCCAATCCTCCCAAAAATTCTTAAGACACGTCCAAACATTCAAAATTTTCTTTTCTAAGAAATTTTGTTCTAAAATTTTTTTTGTGACAAGAATTTTTGTTCTGAAATTTTCCTGTGACAAGAAATTTTGTTCTTAATTTTTCCTGTGAGAAGAAATTTTGTTCTTAATTTTTCCTGTGACAAGAAATTTTGTTCTTAATTTTTCCTGTGACAAGAAATTTTGTTCTAAAAATTTTTCCTGACAAGAAATTTTGTTCTAAAATTTTTTTCTGACAAGAAATTTTGTTCTAAAATTTTTTCCAGACAAGAAATTTTGTTCTAAAATTTGACGCTGACGCAGACTCAAGCTCTCCAAAATATTCTGAAGCCAGTTCAAACCTGCTTGAGCTATAAAAAGTTTCAGGCAGGCCCAAGCTTTTTAAAAAAATCCCCGCCTTACCCGGAACCCCCCAAAAATTATTTCAAAACGATTTTTGCTAAAACTTTCATATTCTAGATTTACATACCCGGGGATAATTCACCGCAAGATCATAAAAAACCCTCCCGAGTTAACATTCAGCAAAAGGTATTTTGCTAAATCAAGAAAAAGTGAAATCCTCCACGGGAGGATTGAACCCGCAGCCGCGTCAGCCATTAATCAGCTCAAAAGAGAGAGAGAAAGCGCGCAGGGGAGAAAGAGAGAAGAAGAAAAAAATATCGCAAATTTCATGTCATTTAAGAACGACATCCCATGACTTTTTCTTCCTTTTTCTCTAAACTTAGTTTGCTTCAAAATGCAAAATTATTTCCATCCATCATATTATTATCAGCTGCATCGTAACATATTCAACATTTTTTTCCCCCCTTAAAGAACGAAGCTCTTTTTATCGCGCTGAGATTTGATTAATCAAGTGCACGATCTTGTTCGTTAAAGCCCATTATACAAAAGATAATCAGATTTCGATTTAATTTATTTACGGGGAACAAGCGACGATCGCTCCACCAAGGAAAGAATCTTCGTCGTCTTGCCTCGTTTTAATCATCGAAAATTGAATTTTGTAATCGACAATGCGAATAACATAACTTTCAAGGGCGGTGACATCGCGTCTGATCATTTTAAATCTTTCGAGCTAAGAGAGAAGAAGAATTTGTATAAATCATAAGGAATAAGGATCAACGGAAAACGGTTTTGTCAAACGGTTCCAACACATTAGACCATTGCAACCCTATTGTTATAAGGGTCGTGGGCGTCTTGCATTTTGTGAACAACAACAATTGTACGTTCAATTTATTGCCTTTTTTCACCCTTCCCCTTCTTTATGGGGAAAAAAGTTTTTGAATTATGTTCTATATTTTAGCCTTTTTCATTTCAACTTCAAATGCATCGCCCTTTGTCTATATTTGATGGCATGTGAGTAATGGGGGTTTGTCTTTTTATTTTTATAAATAAAATATTTTCAGAGATGGATTGATAAGATGTTTTGGTTTCCCTCTAATATGGAATGAGTGAACAAATTATAAAACAGGCAAACTTGGCTTAATAAAAATCCTCTATCTACTAAATATTTTTGAATCGAGCCCGAAAAAAATTTGGGAAGCTCAAGCCTCTTTTGTAAACTTTGACCAACATTTCTTGACCTAATTAAGGCCCTTGCCATCCAGTTTCAACCCGTTCTAGCCTTAATCCTTCAGCCTAACCCTCAACCTACCATCTTTTTAAAATCAGCACAAAATGTTCAATCAAGACTTTTCAATCAAAATAAAATCAAGTACGAAGAATTTCACCAGGTGCGACTGACTTAAAGCGAGAATTTCTTTCTATTAAAAAGAAAAAAAATCCTAGGGAAAAAACCGTTTTTCCCACCCTTGCTCGATTTTTTTTTCGTACAAAATCGCCTTCGGGATATTAAAAATCTATGTGGAGAAAAAATATATCTAAACACATGGTTTCTACGGTTACGATGAAAAAATTCCTTTAAAAAATATTTCGGTTTCTCCCCTGCTAAAAACTTTTCCTACTTTTCCGGTGAACGGGAACGGAGAAAAACAAAAAAAAAAGGGATGAAGCTAATAACCCATCCTTATTTTTCCGTTCCCAGCATAGAATCGCAAATTGCAAATATGTCGTGGCAGTGTAGTATTACGGCTCCCGGGTTGAAATCAGCAGTGGGGATAGCGCACCCACTGTGGTCGGGAAACTGCCTTGCACATTCATCTTAGTTTCGGACATGTTTTCCAAGATTTCACTTGAAATCCCATCTTTATATTTTTTTTTCTTTCTCAGACAAACAGCCGCGATTTGTCTTTAAAAATACAATAGTTTTAACCGGGAAAAAATCATAAACTCTCAATAACATTTTCTGTGATTCCTTTTCCTAATTGACGAAAACAAAAGAATCAATGTTAGTATATAGGGGGGCGCGAAAAAAAGGAATAAATTTAAAAGCTCCCCGACCTCATTTTCTATGGAAATGGATTCCAAAAAAATGAACTTTCCTTGTCAAAACAATTGAATAACGACTCTATCTCAGTTTTCTTTTTTTTTTTTTTTACTTTTCTCCAGGCGTCCAAGAATAGCTTCAGTTCAAGACAAATCCGTTTGGAAACCTCGAGGCTTCGCCATCAATTTTTTTTAAAATTTTTTTATCCCTCCGCGTGTGGCAGAGACTCATTGCCGGCGATGGAGATTTTTTTTAAAGCCGCGAAGTCTCGTACGGTATGTTTACAGCTAACAGGAATATCTAATCGCACAAATGCAGGCGCTTCACTACTTTAGTAAATTAGTTTGAAGGCAAATAAGTATATTGTGATTTTTTTTCTAAAGTATATTGAAACGGGTTAATCTGCAAGAAATGTTGGATGAATGAGTCAAGGTTAGTCGGTTAAAAACGTTTTGCTATTTTTGTAGTAAATTAAGGCTTGAGGTTTGCTTCAAGATACAAACCTAGACCTAACTTCCTCTATTTTATATCGAGTTTGCATAAAGTATTAATTTCAGAAAAACTCTCTTAAGAAGGGAAAGTCCAGAAAAAATTTTAAAATAAAATTTCTTGTCAGAAAAAAATTTTAGAACAAAATTTCTTGTCAGAAAAAAATTTTAGAACAAAATTTCTTGCCAGGAAAAAATTTTAGAACAAAATTTCTTGCCAGGAAAAAATTTTAGAACAAAATTTCTTGTCACAGGAAAAATTCAGAACAAAATTTCTTGTCACAGGAAAATTTCAGAACAAAATTTCTTGTCACAAAAATTTTTTAGAACAAAATTTCTTGTCACAGGAAAATTTTAGAACAAAATTTCTTGTCACAGAAAAATTTTAGAACAAGATTTCTTGTTACAAAAAATTTTTGAATAACATTTTTTGTTAAACATGGAAAAGAATTCAAAATAAATCTAATTCCCTCGTCCAGAAAACTTCAAATAAAACTTTACAAAAAAATTCTAATCAGATATAGCTGAACAGAAATTGTTACTGTAAAGCAGCGATTTTCCAATTCGCTTTACTTACAAACCCGTCTCCCCATATTACTCTTTTAACTTCTTGCAAAACAAAACAAAGTAAATAGTCTGGAATCCTGATTTTAACTACGTCTATTAATCTTGTAAGTTTTATGTCTGAAAAGAGCAGGATGTTGGTCCAATCTCCTGAGCCGACTCTGGAAACTCCGAGACATTAATGATTTAAAACAAGTGATGTGCATGTCCCTCCCGGAACATATACGAGGGGTTGAGAGTGGTAAACTTTTCAGATAAAGTGAATTTCCTGAGCTTCCCTTTTATAATTATTGCGGCTGTCAGTCTTATCTTCATTAATATTTCACAAGCATTATTATTCTTTTTTATTAAAAATTTACGCTGCGATCACTTTCGACGTTTTACCTTTTCCAAGTGTTGACCGACAGGATTGTTCACTTTTATCTAAACACCGAAGCTGACTTTGCCTCCTGTCCATTGAAATATAGGTGTGGTTGTTTAGTTAATCTATTTAAGCTGTAAACAGTATTGACCCTCACGTCATAATTGGCGAGCACTCCTCTGGGGATCGTAAAACTGATGGATAGTTAGCGTGCCCTGTTGCTGCCTGTTCTCATCAAACTTTTATGAACTTTGACTGACCGGTTTTGCGCTCCAGTTTTCGGGGTAATCGGCAAGGTATCCTCGCGGCGTAATATGAACGCTAAATCAATCAGCTGTCGGGAGCGAAGAGAGTTTATCCTCAAAGTTAACCTTGTTTATATACATCTTGGAACAGATGTGGATGCTCTTTATTAAAAACTTTTTTTTTTGTAAGTTGGAGATGATACTGGAGTTTCGGTGTCAGCCTAAAACTCGGCGTGGGGCTCGGAGAGAATAAAAAACAGTAGCGGCTTTAAGACTTATTTTTGGGAGAAGGGGAAGGGATGAATTTGACTTTCCAATCTAAAGATAAAAAATATTTTTTTTTCATTGAAGATTTTGGTTCCGTTCAGAATTTTTTGTTGCTTATTCTTCGCCCCTGCTCGAGAATTTTGGAAATCCTGGTTAGAGCTCTTTGTTTCTGATTGAGACTCTTTGTTGTGGCATGTTCGTCCCTCTTCGAGATTCTTCGTCATTTTGACATTGTCTTTCTTGGCGTCGCTACTGAACGAGAGTAAAATCTATGAAAGCTGAAACCCTTTTTTTGTGGTTGAATTTTTTTTAAAAGTCGTAATTTTGAGCGAATAATGAAAAGAATCGTACAAGGGATAATTAGTTGATCAAGTGCAAGGAGTTATGTGCTTTTAAAACAAAAAAAAAAAATTAGCTTGAATAAAAATTCATCTCCAAAGCAAAAAAAAAAAATTAAAAGGGGTGGTTTTTCTCTTGTCTGAGTTTATTATCAAAAAGCAAATGAATTCCGTTTCAATTGTTTTCATAATCGAAGTGCAGTTTATTAGTTTTGATTCCACGTTGTTTTCTCATTTAGACTTGACAAAAAAAAAAATCATAACAAACTGACGTGCAGGATTTTTTCAAAAAATTTCATAGGATTATACAGCTTTGGACTCGGGTTTTTATTAATTACATGCTGCAATTAGTGACTAATTAGCCGATTCAAATAGTATCGGATCGGATCGGGCCTGAGATTCTAGGCTCGAGGTTGCAAAAATAAGTCAGAAGATTTTGAAAAAAAAATTATTTCTGATGGACGGATCGCTTGGCGTCTGATCGGATCGATTCTTATCGGACTGAATTTAATCAGAGTTTAGTTAAGAATCCAAAAAATTCGATCAGGCTCATCATCAGAAGAAATATTATTTTCAATGGCGATAGAATTCGGATGCTAATCGGATTAGTCGCATCGGATCGGACGAGGGCTGAATACTTCGATTAGACCGAACAAGAGCCCGATTAAGCCCAAAGATGTTCTCTACAAAAAGATCGGATCGGGCCTAAGATTCTAGGCTAGATCCAGCATGAGCCAGTTTAGGCTCGAAGTTGCAAAAATAAGTCAGAAGATTTTGAAAAAAAAATTTAGTTCTGATGGACGAATCGCATGGCGTCTGATCGGATCGATTCTTATCGGACTGAATCCAGTTAGAGTCTAGTTAAGACTCCAAAAAATTCGATCAGGACACATATTATTTTCAGATAGAATTCGGATGCTAATCGGACTAGCCGCATCGGATCGGAGGTCTGAATTCTTCCCAAAGATCTCTACAAAAAGGAAGTCCGGACTGATCAGCACCCACCACAAGCTTCAAACATTTAATCCAACTAAAAATAATTCCGAGCCCAACTGCCAGTTTCGTTATGATCCGTTGGAAAAATGATAACGCCTTCTACGCGTGCGCCAATTTTTTTTTATTTTTAAAAACGCAATCTCTTATTATTTTTTATCATTAATTTCGTGATACGGTATAACAATAACCCGTTCTCACATCCGTGATTTTTCAGTAACAACTAATGAACCCGTTTCACCAGAACTCGGGCAAGTTTTTTTTTTAAAAAAAATTCGCGGTTTTATTCATAACGCACCTCGATTCTAATATTTTTCAGGCACAACCACATAATAGGTTGGCATTAAAGGCAAGTTTTATGAATGAGATTTAAGATAACTATTACTTATTCAAGTTCGAGCGTAGGAAGCTGGTAAATGAGTCAATACAAGTGGCTATGACTCTTATATTTACCATCATGACTTTTATATTTTTATTGCGACTAAAAGGCCACGAGCAAGTACCGCACGGAAATGAAGTATCGAAACGCGCATAAAAATTTGTTTACACACACACGTAAACCGGCTTTCAATTTAAATCGGGTTTTGGGTTCTTTTTGATGAGCGAGAGAGATAAGTATGATAGGGAGGATTGTTATTTAATCCATTGGATCGTGGGGGTTGTTGAAAGTTGTTTTTATTTAGAGAGATAAGTCTTGATAGAGCTGACCAACGTAACTCGGGTCGTTGTAAATGAAGAAAACACCTGTGTTTAGGAAATCAAGAGATGAATTAAACAAGCCCGAACCGTCTTTACTGCAAACCGCAAACTACTCCAAAACCGGGATCTATCTTAAGAGTTAAAATTCCGTATGATTTGAAGGGATGCGTTTTGGGTTTTGTAAATGGGATGAAAAGGATTGACGCTACCAGTTCATCCAGGCAACACAGCTTTTCACTGAAGCCAGAGGACAGACTGCTTGAAGATATGTGCGATGGGGCCACAGCAGATTGATTTTTAAGGTAACGGAGATTAGGCCAATTCCGAGTAGGAAGCTTAAAAAAAATGCGGAAGGTGTTGGAAAGCCACCGCATTAACCTCCCTAGTACGGCGCTTTCAGCCAAGATGGTCGCCAATTCCCGTAACGAGGGGCACTCTAAGAAGAAGACACCTCTAGCCAGAGCCCTCGAGCGTTTGCAAATATCGAGCTTTTTCCGAAGAAATGTAATAATATTAAAAATAATAAAAAAAAGTAATGACAATATCATGGTATACAAAACCTTTTAGGAGGATGACGTATCATGAAAAGCCTTGAGATAAAAGCCATTCCATATTTTTTATAACTTCCCCGAGGACGGTACACCTTTCACTTTTACACGGATCTTCAATTTTGACGTCGCATCATTAAACAGCATTTCTTCAGCGAACATTTGTTAAGACGATGTCTCAGTTTTTTTCCGCCTCCTTCTTCTTTTTCCTTGATGATTATAAAAAGGAACGGAATTAATATTTAGCCATTATAAAGGTGGAAAAATTGCGGGATTTAGTTCGAGATAGACTTTTTTTTTAATTTAAAAAAATCTTTTTTAATACTGTAAACAAGATATTTAATGAAAAAATTTCGAAGCGCGGGTTTTTGTGAACTCGCTTGGGATAATAATTAATAGCCCGAGCCGAAATGTTTCTTTTTTTTCTTCTGAGGAGGAAAAGGAATTTTCTTGACTTTCACGATGAAGATGCGGATAAACAGTTTACCCTACATCAAGTTTGATCATCATATCACAATAGATGTCAAAACGGGCTGACTCCTCCTGACCGTTTTAAAACTTATTTTTGAGATCATTCCGGGTCTCTTCAATTTCATTTTATAAGGTTCTTAAGTATATGAAAAAAAAGGCAGTTATTGTTATGCTTTTTACTGTTCTCAAGCTGACTTTTATTGTAGAAGTTGTTCGGGGTTATTTTTTTGGAAGGAAATGTGGCTCGCAAAAATTTTTTACGTGTTTCTTTTTATTTATGAAAAAGAAAGTGGCCAACTTCTTTTTTCCTCAAATATTGCCTGATCTTGTCTGCGGTTCCTAGATAGTTGTTTCTGGATTAGAAACCAAAAGGCCTTAACCACTCTCGGCTTTAAAAATCCTCACCCGAATTATTGATCCAAGCTTGAGAATAAGCGAAAGAAAATTCACAAGAGAATTCTAAAATGATGTCATTTTGCACGGGAATAATATTTCAAAGAGCTGGTGGTTTTCAATAATGACGGATGTCCCCGTACGACGTTAACAAAGGCATTTTCGAAGGTTTGACGAGTTTCTCCGCTGTCACTATCACTCATTCCCTTCATCTCCTTGTCATTCTTTTGAAGCTGCTTTCGGGTTATAAATATTCAACTACAAGTTAAAGTCAAGAAAATCCCTCTTACCCCTCCTCTTTAAAAGAAGGTTAATCAAAATATCAAGCGATATATCATCGAAAGAGCCCCATAAAAAGAATAACGCAATAAAAAATGTAGCAAATGGGGATTCAATTACGCTACGTAAAAAAAAAAAAAATAAAATAAAATAAAAATGCTACAATAACAAGAGCAGGCAATAATAGCGACAGGAGAGAACAGGGTGCGAACCGATGCGGTTCGCTACGTGGTAGGGTAAACTGAGCGAACGGACAAAAGAATCAAACTAATTTACGATCTATACCGTACATAAGTCATGAACCAAGGGGTCACCAAATGAAATTAACATTTTATTTATAGAAGGACGTGTAATTGTATTGTAGGATCGAAAAAGAACCCCCCCCCCTTCTCCTTTCCCGAATTGTTTCGGAGTCTAGACGCGAGGGTTTCAAAGTGTTCGGGCACTTCCCCTATATTAGCGAAAAAGGGGGAATTTTGATTCTCGGCATGGACACCCTAACAAGGGTAATAAGAAGATAAGTAAGGGCTTGTGAGACCAGAATTTTTTTTTGCTTTAAGCCGGTCGAATTTTTTTTGAGGATCAGTAAGTGAGTTGGAAGTTATTACTAGCTCACGGGCAGCGACCTCCCTGCTGATATCACTGTCGCTAGTGATGACACTACTACCTGATACTAAGAGACTGGTACGGCCAAAATACGGTATCCCTTTTTCGTTCGGCAGCCTCCAAAGTTAGGATCGCCGTGATGATCGCCAATCTCCGACGAGGAGCGAGCATTTAAAGAAGAAGAAGAAGAAGAAGAAGTGATGACAGATCCAACATGCCGGAATTCGGTCACATTCTTAAACCTCATCATACCTTCTACCCCCTAGAGGAATTACATCCTGCCTGATCCTCGCCATCTTCAGATATTCCGTTTTCTCCTCATTCACCTCAAGTCCAACTCGTCGAGCAGTAACCAGAAGCTCTCCGCATATCGTCCTCCCATGTTTTAAGTTTTTGGTCAAAAATTTTTGTGCATAAAAATTTAACTTTTTTTTGGCGCTTAAAATTTTTTTGAAATTCTTTGTCGTTTTTTCTTCACCCGAAAATTCTATTCTATTTTTAAGATATTAGCGTTTGCGCCCTTTTATTAAAATAATTTACGGCCGCAACCTCCCCGCTCCAACCCGTATAAAACCGAACCGAACAGAACAAAGTAATTTAACATATAGATAATATTTCAAAAACAAATGTTAGCATACTTTAGTCTGGGGAAAAATAACTCAAATAAGGCAAGTTCCCAGAAATTTACCAAGGGAATTGGGTGTTCCTATCGTTCATTACATTCTCCTTCTAAGTTTTTCATATTGTAATTCAGCAGAGCAACAATCGCTACTTCTACCCGGGCGTTTTTCTTTCCCCTTTTTCCTACTTATTATTACAATTCTTCGTCAAGAAAAATTTCATTTATTTCCAGCCTCGTACCAAGGGCATCAACTTTTTCCCAATGAGGATTTTCGAGAATTCCACGGAAAGTAAAAGTTGCGTTTACTGTGCCAAAGCTCGCTTTTACACCTGCGGCAAATCGTTTGATGAGTTTTCGCTCATGACTGACGCAGCATTTCAACCTAACCCCCCCTCCTTCCCTTTTATCCTCGAAACCGTAGAGTCCGCGACATCTATTTAATTAAGTAATCGTGTTTTTGAAGCTCATTTACTTTGAAGCATCAAAGATTATTCGTTATTTAAATTAGGATTCAGCAAGTATCCAAGGGATCCCGAATCTTTATGAATTGAAGAGTATATCATGACGGTTTAGCCGTTGTAATCCGTTCTTACACTTTACGGTTTTACGAGCAGCAGAGCGGGGGAGACGGAGGGTGATGCAATAAAATAACTGGAATTCCAGAGCAGCGGGGATCTGATGAATTTATGTAGGTCGGATTTTAAACGGGAGGGATGAGGAGGAGGACGAAATCATCCGCATCTTGCGGATTAATTTATTCATCGGTGAAATAAAAATTTCCGAAATGCAAAAATCCATGTGCAATGGTAATTATTTATTCCCGAGAGTGTCTTTGTACATTTGTCGAGATCCCATCGTGAGTCACATGCCTTTCACTTGGAATGTCATTAATGGTGTTCGTGAAGCATCTGGCGAAGATATTTCGAGGTCCAGCATTACAATAGCAGATGTTAAATTACGTTATGTGTGCTTCGCCTCCCGTGCGGTTTTCCCCCTTGTGTTTCCAGATATGCCTTTACGAAAATAGAAGGAAGGACTGACTCCGGGGTCTCTCTTTGTTTCTTTTATGGGGAGATTTATATATATATTTTTTTTTCCATCAATTAGGGGATATCTTTCGTTATTCTTTTTGAGTTTTTAAAAACGATCTGGGGTTTTGTTTTTTCGGGTGAAGAATATACAAATCATTCCGCAGGACTGTTTAAATTTTAATTTATTACCTCATCTGGAAAAATATTAGAGAGGGGTTGGAAATTTTTTGGGTTTTATTTTTGGATTTGGGCGGGGGGAGTTGAGAGAAAGAAATAGAGGGTGTTTTAAATAATGACTGGTCCAGTTAGAAAAAAAGCATCACGGTTTTTTTAGGAACGGGCAGCGAAACCGGGATAGATTGATAACTATGTGATGACCTTAGAACTGTGCGGTTACATTGGGTGAGAGACGCTGAGGATGCTTCGGCTAAAAAAAAATCCAGCTTAATTTTACGGATTTTTTAAGAAGACAAACTAATCTAAATAACGAAATTGCTCCAAAAGCGTCTTTAGTGACAGCTTATAAAAATTCTAAAGAAATGAGTGAACAAGAGAAAACTACAAAAAAATTCTTCTTTTTCTTCTTCAGTACAAGGATTAGGTATCAACCTGTTCCGTCTTCGAAGTTATGTTGAATATTCTAGTCACTTCATCTTTTGAACAGGTGTCCGACGTCGCGGCAGCTTCGCAGACGTGGACTGAGGTGACCATATTTTGAAAATCGAAAAGCGGGACATACTGATTTAATCAACCAAGAAACTAGCCCCCCTCCAACTTATTTTGCCCCAACTAACAAAACTAAGTAGGGGATTTTTTTAAAATTTTTATTCAACAAAATAATGTTTAAGAGCCGATTTTTTTAATTTTTACAATTCTGAAGAAAAATTTGGCCCCTGACTATAAGTTGGGGCGATTTTGATCCCAGAAAACCAACATTGAAGAATTGTGAAGTCTGGAAAAAATGCTGCAAAATCAGATTTACTTCAAAAGGGTCGATTCACACAAAAAAAAATAATATTTAAATTGCATTTTTCCTGCCCAAATTTTAAAAAAGGGATCATTTTTAAAAAGCAGGACATTGTGGGGCAAAAGTAGGACGCAGGACAAGAACCTAAAAAGCAGGACTGTCCTCTATAAAGCAGTGCATATGGTCACCTTAGGACTGCTTGCTTTACCAGTGATCCCTCCATTCTATCATTGGCTCTTCTCGAATATCTTCATTCCGGATCTGGTCTAGCATCTCTTTACCCTTCTCCCCCAAAAAAATTATCTTCTTCTTCTTCTTTCACCCTTTCGGGGGTAGGATACGCCTGTTTATTAATCAAAAACTGTTCCTCTAGCGACGACGAGGTCCAGCACTCCTTCCATCGACGAAGCGGCCGGCCAGGAAGCCTTTGTCCAGCTGGTCTCCTTTCCTGAGCTATTTTTGCGAGCCGGTCGTTTGGGATCCTCTCAACATGCTTATTCCATTCCTTACGTTTTGCTCGGAGGAAGCGGGATACCTCTTCAATCTTTACGGAGTCCCGAAGATCTACATTCCATATTTTATCCCATAGCGTCATTTCTTTGCCGGTCCCAATCCCGGGTGCAAGAGGAGGAGGGTTCTGGAGTCAGGCTAACCCCCTAATCCGGGTAAAACCTAATCTGATTCACAGATCAAAAGCGAAGCCTCGAAAAAAATTCTTGAGGATCAAAAACATTAAAAATTTAAAAAAATCGCCCATCTAAATTTTTTAAGTTGCCAGGGCAGCCAAAAGAAATTTTTAAGGCCGATAGAAAAGCTAAGGCTTGATACCTCTCCTCATACGTGTATTTTTCATTTAAAAATATTCAACACACGCCAAAGATATTTTTATATTTCGTTTGAGGTAAGCTACATAATCATGAAATCGGTAGCTCAGAGGTAAACAGTAACTATGACGTCACAGCCCTCGATTAAAAAGACGATCGACTCCATAAAAATAATAAACATTGAACCGCCTTCTTAGAATTCAGATCTGACGTCATACGTACTGTTTACCTCTGAGCTACCGAAATTCTTGTCAAGAAGAGGAGTAAGAAAATGATAAATGTCTGAGGTTGCGTCGGGAGTATACGGTAATCACTTAGTTAAATCCATTCGAGTCCATTTATCATGTTTTGCAATTTCGTAGTAATTAAATGATATGATACAGTCTGCGGAGATATCGATTTCAAGCTCAGGGGGAGGCTAAATCGATAGAAGTCAGAGTGACATCTTGAGGAAAAGAGCTTTATTATTTTCCTCTCACGGATTACAGATGAGTGAAAAGGTAAATCGAAGGTTCGTGTCGTGGTCTAAACACAAAGACGCAGCTAATCTCATAGTGAAGTTTAATGGAGCCCACAAATGTGAATTCAGGTTGTGGGCTCAGATTGGGCTTTAGCAGTCTGGCTGAATTATCTGATTTAAATGGCTTCATCCAGGAAAAAATTCTGGATGAAGCCAATGGTGGGCCACAAATTTTCAAGTGTGGCCAAAGTCGAACAGTGTTACATTACAGCAATATTACTATTCTTCCCAAATAGGTGAAGCCCTACTTGGTGCCATCCCTGTTCTTCCTCCTGCCCCATATTTTTTTTCTTACCATTTCCAAAGTCTACTCCCTTCTACATCAGTAAATCATTCACCTACAAGCACATTTCGCTTAAAATTTAAATTTTAACCTTTATTTTAATTAATAACCCTCAAAATTAAAATTAAATTAAACGGATAAGAGAGAGGAAAAGTGTACGAAAATATTGGCTCGAGCACTTCACGTGCTTCTTATTAACCTAACAAACTCTATTGACAATGAAGGGTTCGTGCTCTTTTCTATTCCTTCCCCGTGAAAAGAAGAGCGTATATTGTTTTCCGTCAACTTGAACGTCTTCTTTTATAATTCCCGAACAACGTTTACGTATGTAAAAAGCATCCTACCCCGAAATAGTCGCGGGGAATTAAATTTCTCGGGAAAACAACCCTCTTAAAAACATCCTCTTCTTTTTTTTTTTTTCCTCCTTTCGAGAAAGAAAAGGTTATATAAATAGGAAGAATGCAGTTAAAAGAGTAGACGGTTCAAGAGATTCCCGACATGCGATTAAAACCCGTCAAGAGAAGAATACAAGGGGAATTCCTGTCTTTTGTCAATCTAGTATAATCGCATTTTCCCGATGAGTATTAGCTTTTAAAATTAGCTTAAATCCTTCGCTCTTGGACGCCTTTCCTTCCTATATAAAACCGGGGAAAGGGAAAAACTCTGAGAATTGTTTACTTCCCGGCTTGATATTTCGCTATGGTTCAACTTTTCGATTTTATTAATTAAATGCACGTCACACAATCCAATAATTCTACGGCATAAGTATACGTCTGCAAAATTCAGAATCGATATGTTATAAAACGTGACCTGTACATTGAACCGGAAATTGATATTGAGGAATACTTTTCCCCGTTTTTTTTTTTTTGTTCCAACGGATAAAAACCATGCGTTGTGTATTTCAGCGAAATAGGCTTAATTTTTTTTTATTTTATTCTCAAAAAATTTCCTAATATTTTCCCGATTTTTTTCGATCTTTCCCCTCTTTCCTTACAAGCGAAAAGTGTCGGTCCCCCTCGAAGCGCAAAGGAAAAAAAAATATATAATATTTAAGGCAATAACGGATCGGGATCCATTTGTCCCGAGCATCTCCCGCTAAGATAACTGTTGTCGAGATGGTTGCTTCTCGTCATCTGCCAGCAGGGGGACTTAGCCGACGCTGTTGACGTCGCCGTTCTGCTCCGTCTCATCCCATCCATCCTCGTTTCGCCTTTTTTTTTTTTCATGCCACTTAGACCTTGACTACAAAAACAGTAAAGAAAATCTTTCTCACTTGCCCGTTAAAATTTTAAAAACCTCAAAAGAGGTTCGTTCACCCAATTGTTACAAAAAGGGAATTTCAAACGGGGCAATTGAAAATCCTCGAGTATAATAATAAAAGAGAGAGAGAAAGGCCTTGGGAAAATAGGCCCTTAGTTTCTTGTATTTCGATTTTTTACGAGCGGCAATAAAAGACCCCGAACTGAAAAACTAAAACCCCGGGAAAATGGTGTGATTTAATTAATAATGGTGAAAGTGAAATTTTCGTTTTAAAATGAACTATATAAAAATTGCTCTCGGCCAAGAGAAGCCGAGAACAAAGCTTTTAACTTACCGTAAAAGCAAATACTCATCGGAAACATGGAAAATTATTTGGGTAGACCGCAGACGACAAAAGTTTCCCTTAGCCCCCCCCTCGTTTGGCCGTTGTCCATGCACGTTAACTAGCTTCTTGAACCGCATATCTTTTAATGCATTTTTATTGTTAAGTTTTCCCAAGCGTACTTTTCGCCTTTTCTTCACCTATTTTGGGGAAAAGGTTATTTGGTTTTCCAATAGTTACGGCCATCTCACCAGCCTTCTTCTTCTTCTAGTGTCTTCCCGCGACGGGAATGGCGACCATTGTGGTTAGAGAGCTTATTGCGGCGGGCAAGAGACCCTATCCGAATCGACTGTCTTGGGTCTTGTACAGCAAACCCTTGGCCATGATGGCTACACTAGGGAGCTTAATGCGGTGGCTTCCCAACACCTTCCGCATCGCAGCACAGGGGCCATATTGTCAGTCCTCAACTCTCCTGCTTTCTAGACTTAAGCCTAGCCAACTTTTACCGTCTTCAGCCTTAAGCCAGTACTGGAAAATGATACCTACTGTGTGGGCAGAAGGTGTCATTTTTAAAATTTCCTTGACACATACGCTCACAGCGCTCTACCGGACTTATAATTATGTATAGATGTTCGTCTTTAAATGCCAGGTTAGCTACGAAGATGGGCCATCATCATCACTGTGGCCCTCATTGGACCTTTGATATCGTCGAACCTCGAAAAATTCCGTTTTGTGACTATGTGTTACCGTTATGACTTTGTGCTAGGTGGAATCACTTTGTGCCGCCTTTCTTTTAAGAGCTTTAAGCATCCAGAAGCAAAATCCGCCGGAAAAAAGTTGTTTTAAAGTCACCCCTGTCAGCAGTTTCCTAAGTTCTTCTTTTTTTGACCCTCAATCCCCAGTTTCCGAATATCAGATTTATGACTTGCTTACCTGAAAAAAGAAAAAAAAAATATTTAAATAAATAATAGGACCCAAGAAACAAACTGGGAAGCTGAAAAAGTGCATGACTCTGCCCTTAAACTCAGGCGCCCCACAAAACTTAACCCGGACTTGCATTACATCCCACAACACTAACCCCCTCCGTTTACTCATATCCCCAATCTTCAGTTAACTTGTCAATTTTTTTCTCATTCAAAACTTTGCTTTTAACTCCTTATAAAGCATGAGACGTTTCAACAAAACGCTCGCTAAAATATTACAACACAACAAAAAAAAAGAATATTTCATTTTTTCTCATTTGTCAAGAAAAGATGTTTCAGTTGACTAATAATCATCATATTGAAGTGACCAACGATGCACAACTAGATGCATAAATTGTAATACTCGAGTGAGCACAATCCCCTTGTGTCGGGCACCTGAAATTCTTTAATAGATGATAAATGAAAAGACTCACACACACACAAAAAAAAAACTTTTGCCCTGACTCACGGGAAAGCCTAAAAAAAAAAACCGCTTCTGCTGTCCTAATGACGATTCCTACGTTGTCTTGTATATACAAGGTTTTTGCTATGGCTGAAATAAAACGTCAGTTTTGTGATGCGTGACGAGGGAGTTAAAAGTATCAGATGATACGTTACTGGAAACTTTTTTCCTCTTTTTTTCCTCCTTTTTTTTAAATGTTAAAAAATCGAAAGTTTTTTTTTTTGAAAAATGAATTTTGTACAATTGAAAACTAATTGAAGTCTAGAACTTTTTAAATATCTCCCGAGTTGAAACTTAAAGAATCTCATTTTTACAAAGTCCTAAATTAAACATCTCAGAGATTGAAGTTTTATTCGTTACTTACTATTGAGGAGAAAGAATCGTATTCATTAAAACTTTATTTTATTACTGATAGAGACACCGGGTGATTTTTAAAGGCAAAACGTATTTTTATAAAAAAAGAGAATTTTAGTAGGGAGACAATTGGGGGGAGTTGAAAAAAAAATCGTTTCTGGCACTCAGCTTATCTCTACCAATAGTCCGCGCTTGCACACGAGCTAAGGGTCTGAAAAAATAGGCTGAAATTCGCGTGCTAGGTTTCAAAAATCCGCCCTCAACTTCATCAGAACTAAGCTAGTTCAGTCAGCCAAAAGCTTCAAGCTAAGTTCACACAGAGACGGACAATAAATTTCTTTTGGAATAAAAAATTGAATTGACGTATTTTTCACTTTTCGAAATTTTAGTTTTTATGTAAAAAAATTTTTTATGCTGAAATTTTAGTTTTTAAGTAAACAAATTTTTTATGCTGAAATTTTAGTTTTTAAGTAAAAAAATTTTTTATGCTGAAATTTTAGTTTTTAAGTAAAAAAATGTAATATGCTGAAATTTTAGTTTTTAAGTAAAAAAAATTTTTTATGCTGAAATTTTAGTTTTTAAGTAAAAAAAATTTTTTATGCTGAAATTTTAGTTTTTAAGTAAAAAAATTTTTTATGCTGAAATTTTAGTTTTTAAGTAAAAAAATTTAATATGCTGAAATTCGAGTGCAGAGAGCTAGGTTTCAAAAATAGCCACCAACTTCATCAGAACTAAGCTAGTTCAGACAGCCAAAAGCTTCAAGTTCACACCAAGACAGACACGGGTAAATTTTTTTGGAATAAAAATTTGAATTGATGTATTTTTCACTTTTCGACAGTTTTTAAGTGAAAAAAATTTTTATCCGCATTTTTAGAAGACGGTGCACTTATGTATTAACCAATAGTTCACCCTATCTTCTTAGAGTGCGGGCCAAATATTTTTTTTTAAATAAATAAAAATAAACAGTTGTAATAGAGTTCTGCAGTCACCTCAAAACGCTGCTTTTGCCCTCTGAAATAACAACTCCGTGCCTATTACATTCTAGATCGTAAAATAATTTTCATCGGATCAATTATAATCCATTTTACTTTAAATAAACCGTTCCCACCCCGAAGAAAGACACGAAATCCCTATAGGTCACAAATTATATCAGACCGGTTACAATTACAAATACGTCATTCACGCCTTTTCCATGACATCAGTTATAATAATTAGCATCAAACCCAGACGTGTTTCGCGGTCCGGCTTGCTTTATACCAAAATTAACTTGATACAACTCCGGCCCCCACCGCCAAAAAATTCATTAATTCCTGAAAAGCCATGCATTAGATACAAAAGAAAAGTTTTTCATTATCCACGTGGAAACCGGCACGTATTTCGTTATATTAATATTGCAAAAGGAAACAGCGGTTTGTTTGTTTGTTTGTTCGTTTGTTTGTTCTTTCAGTTCATTAGAGAGCTAGCGATTTTCTTTTCATAGTTAAACTCTATTGTCTTCCGCGAGGAAAATGAAAATGAGTATTTAATAAGCTAATAAATAAACACGAGGAAATCTCTGGAAATGGAAAATATTTAGATTTTAGAAGTTAATTACGTCATACTGGATTAGGATTATTAAAGAAAATTAAAATGAGTTAAATGGGAAAATCTTTTTTTACCAAGATTTCAATAATTTCTCAACAAAATTCCTAGCTCCGCTACTGATTCAAATATGTCCCGAAAAATATAACGATTATTCAATTTCGCACACGGGCGGTTCTTTATGCAAGTAATTATGAAGCAATTACTATAGTAGTTAATGCGTAATTAGGCTTAACCTTTTTTACGATAACAGCAATAAACTTTAAAATTCTTATATTTCCAGCTTTCAGGATTAAAAAACGAAATTATAATCGCGCAATTACGTTGTTCTCGAAAAACAAAGCTTTAGCCCTTTTATATTTACCTTATTAAATATTTTTTTTTCTCTCCCCCGTCTCCGAAAAGCTATTAATCAGCAATAGAAATTTTCCCAAGTATAAAAGACAAGCCCGTGAAAAAGAAAAAGCCGTTCTCGTTAAAAAGATTTTTCGCTTTAAGGGAAAAGTTTATAATGACGGATCGCCTTAGGGCTACGACAGCCTAAAGGATTGTTCTCTTGCATAGTTTAATTGGTTTTGTTTAAAGACAAAAAAAAAACTAAACCCATTTTCATAAGAATATTGTTAACTTAATTTGATCGAACGTGACGTGCTTTTAATTTAAATTACCGGCCTAGTAAAAAAAAAAAAAACTCCCCGACTTCCGTGATCAATACATGAGTAATCGAACGATTTATCGAGCTCCCACGTTTTTTTTCGCCATAACGAGGTAAAAAAAAATTACTCTCGGTAATAATGCTTCAAGTGACATTTCGTAAATTAAAATTAGTTTTCATTAAAGATATAAATTATTTCCACGGGCGTAATTTTGTCATACGGGTTCCTTCGCTGTTTCGCCCATTTACAAAAAAGAACGAGCTCGAATTAAAGTTTTTTTGTTGACGGCGTTATAAATTAAGAAATGGCCGTTATTATTATTATCAACGTTTAAAAAAAGTAAGATGCTCATAAGCGTGCGGTTTTTACGCGGTCGCGTTATATTTTATCACCCTTTTTTCCCTCGGTTTTATATACTTAAGTTTTTATTAACGGGTATATGAGCCTCGTCGGTCATGTTCTTTTAATAGTTGTAAAAGAAGAAATACGATTTTTCTTGAAATCGAACTAAAAGAAGATGCTTGGGGAAAGTACTCGCTTTTTGTGGTAGTAGAGTTATGGCCACCCCGCCCAATAGCCTGAACTTCATGATTCCCGGACATTATAAGAGTCACAACAGTCACCCATTCAATCCGGAGTAACTGCAACACGTCTGCAGGCTAAACTTGGTGAGTTCGAGGCGATATATTTTCCTGGCACCTTGAATTTGAGATCCTTACGTTTCGTTTCTCCTTTCTTTGTTCTAACTAGCGAAGACAGCACGAGCATCAGCAGCTCCGGACCCCTACTGCAGTTTTTCTCCTGCTATACTCAGTTCGTGGCTCCTCTTCTTGCCCCCCAGTCTGGCCAATGACCAACTCGGTGGCTTCCCAATTTGCTGCGTCCTACTTTTGGCCGCTCCTGTTCGACGTTCATCTTCTGCTGTGGGTGGTTTTGGCTGTTGCACTTATGCTCCTGCCTGCCTGTCCTTTTAGCCTGGCAGCCTCGCTGCGCTGGTTCCCCGGCAGGACGATGTGTCTTTTTTGGTTTTCTTCCTGGTGTGGCGAGCCGTCTCACCCTGGCTTCTGACGTTGTCATCTTAGTCTGGTGAACTTGGTGGGTTGGTTCTTAAGGAGGAGGATGTGTCTTTCCCTTCCTCCCTGGTTTTGAAGACCACCCCCCTCTCTTTCTTTTCTTCTCCCCACGGTTTCTCCTCCCTCTGGCATCATGGCTTGCACAGAACGTGTATCAGCTGCTCCGGAGTACCAGGATAAAGCCCGGAGACCTTGCCAATGACTTCGCCAGCCGCGGATGAGGCCCACTGTTTCCCTCCGGCCTACGGGCCGCTTGGTGGTCACTCATTCTGGCCCCGAACTTAGCAATCGTGCAAGACCCCATGTTCAGGCACAACTGCCTGCTTTGTATCCGTAATCGGATGGGTAAGCAGGGGTGGTATCTTCTTTCCTTCGGGGAAACAGTATGCTTCTTTCAGATTTGTGTCAAGCAACTCCAAAGCATCTTGAATTCTCAAGACGACTCAAACACAATCCAAAATTCATTTTAATGCTATTCTCAAATTTCTATAGCAACGCCCCAAACTTTCATCCTTTCAAACTGGCCATAAATCCAGCCTTACGACCCTGATCAAACACTAAATATTTCCGGGACACTCTCAGGTGGGGGGAGGGACGATCCCGAAAATAAACCGATTAAAAAAGCGGTCATGTTTTACGCATTGACAAAATACCGGACCCGCGTACATAAAACATTCTTCTTGAGGATTTGTAAGTCGATATCTTTATAACACTTGAAGCACATTTTCCATCTCGGAGACAAACTGCCCCCGTAGAAATAAAGAATAAAGAAAACTCCCAAGCAAGCAGGAGAAAATAAAAATGAGAAGGGTCATGATGTAGCCGTAAAGTGGAGGTTTCCTTCTATATAAAATAAATCTCGTCGTTTCCACTCGAACATGTTTTGTTTTCGATCCACCCCCTTGTCTTAGAGGTTATGTCTGTTGTCGTCGCTCGACGTCGTCGTCGTCGTCTCCGGCACGAGGGGTTGACAGCTATACTTTTATATTCGTTGCCTTTCATTTTTTTCTTCGATGCCCCGCGTTGACGTATATACATATTTATATCATCATTATAGCGAAAAAAAAAAGGTCAAAGGACAGGAAAAAATGGGAATAGGAAGACATTTAATTTTTCTGAACTAGCAAAAAAAAAACCCTCAGGAGGAAGTCCCCCAGGGACCGATTCCTTCGATTCGTGGTTATTTTTGTATTTTGCATTTATGTATCTTCACATTTTCATTTATTGCCGAAATCGAAAAAAAAAAGAAGGGAAGAGCTAAAAGTGACATCGAGACGAAATATCGTTATAGAGATTTCACTAACAAGAAAAGGGCCAAAGCCTGTATATCACGATCAGGTAATCAAAGTGTCAAAGGGTTCTATATCACGAGGTGGTCAAACATTTACCTGCTTTCGCTTAAAATATATACGAAGGGGGGGAAAAGAGAGAGAGTGAAACATTTCCCTCCCCTGAACCCTTTTATATCCTAGAGTTAAAAGTTTTTAGGTTTTTGGATTTTTCGCTTGCTTCCGCTAACAGGACGTCGTCGTGTAACGTTTTTAAAGTTTCGCCTTGAAAATTTCATGATGTTCGCGGCGAAAAATTGCGTTTTTAATATGTTGAGCTTGCTCGTCGAGTCTCTCTCTCTCTCTCTCTCTCTCATGTGGCTGGGATTTTACTTTTCTCGACAGATATATTTCTTGATGCAGTGAGGGGGGACCTTTTTAAGTTAACATAACTGTCAAGAACAAGGGAGGTGGGATTATTTATGAAAAGCTCATTAGTGAGGTAAATAAAATGATCTTTTTCGGGCTTAAATGAGGTGGATATTTTTTTTAATCTTGATTTTAATAGAATAGATTCTTTTTTTTTTTTTTGTAAGTGAAGTCCTCGGTTTTTTGGCGACTAATGAGGTGTGAAGATTTATGTTGGAAAGTTTGGATATAAGGAAAGGTGTCGTGGTGTCCAGTGAGAATTCAGTAGACTGAAGAGGAAACTTCAAGAAGAAGAGTTGACGGGCGGATTCGCTGCAGAGCTGAAGTGGGAATGAGTAAGCCATGTGGCCAGGTAAGACTAAGTGTGGTGGCATTAACACAATGGTGACCGGGACGGTCAGATTAACGGTGTTGGGCTGGATTTTTATATATAAAATATGTATAAATTACATATAAATTATATATAAAATAAATATAAATTATATGTAATTTATATATAAATTTTAAGGCCTTGGGAGATTCAGGCCCGGATTTTTTTTTCAAAACCACGGTAGAGACGAGCGAAGCAAGGAGCGTGCCGCCATCCCAGATCAATCTTCACGCTCCCGGACCTAAGGCCCCGGACCTTAGGCTCCGAACCTTAGGCCCCGGAAGATTCGGGCCCGGAGAATTTTTTTAAAAACCACGGCAGCGACGAGCGAAGCGAGAAGCGAGTCGCCATCCCAGTTCACTCCCCACGATTCCGGACCTAAGGTCCCTGACCTTTGGTCCCGGAAGATTCAGGTAAAGAGAATTTTTTTCTTAAACCACGGCAGCGACGAGCGAAGCGAGGAGCGTGGTGCCATCCCGGATCAATCCCCACGCTCCCGGACCTAAGGCCCCAGACCTTAGGCTCCGAACCTTAGACCCCCAACCTTAGGCCCCGGAAGATTCAGGCCCGGAGGACCTTTTTTTTAAACTACGGGAGCGACGAGCGAAGCGACGAGCGAAGCGAGGAGCGTGCCGCAATCCCAGACCACTGTTTACCGGCGAACTTCGTGTTTGGTGGGGGCACATAATTTTGGTTTTCTGCGGATTCATTCGCAATCCTAATATAACTTTATTAGGGGCTAAACCCTGTCTAAAATCATTAAGGCAAGCCTCTAGCCATCCGCACCCTTTTACGGGTTTATCAGATGAAAATCACACGTTTGACCTTCGAATCATAATCCCGCTTTTCGATTTCCCTAAGGGCGGTGACGTTACTCATCACTTATAGGCGAAAATAGAACAACGGGAAAGAAAAATAACATAAATTATCAGCTTTGTTCTCCCCCCCGAAACCAAATAATACGTTTTCTCGAAACCGTATAATTTTTTTTCCTTCGCGCCTGACGAGCCCAAAAGCAATCCCTACATTTAAAAAAATAAAAAATAAAACTTTTACAAGGAAAGGTTATCCCATAAAAAAATTGCCAAGTTAGCGAAAGTTTATGCTCTACATATATGCAAGCCTATCACTGAAATGGTAATACTAAGTCAATATCGAGTCTGCATTAGTCGATGTAATCTTAGGAAGTAAAAAAAAAAAAAAGAGAGAAAAAAAAAGAAGCGAAATTTCCCATGGGACGGAATACCGGTTTTTCGATCTTTTATTAGTCTTGTTCATTGACTCGACTGCCGGATCACCTTGATCGTTTTTTTATCCTTGTGGGCGAATGTACTCGCTCTCTATTCGACTTAATCAGGTGCACCATGTCATCATATCTAACAGTATATTTTGTGGGCGTTAGCACACACAACGTAAAATTGCATTCAAATTATAATATTAATGATGTTTGAATGAATATGGCGAAAAGGTCAGATCTAATATTAAATTAAGTGAACAAGTTATCGCAATGATGATAAAAAAAAAGAACCCCCCTGCGTTGGTCGCTGTTTCATTTCACATGTTAAGTAATTAGCTACTTAATTTATGTAAATCTTACAATATACAGAAAAGGTAATGTTGGGTTTAGTTTTCTTGTATCTTCTCGTTTTCCCTTTTCTTGATCGGAAATTAACCCGAATAAACATTAAAGCGCACAATGCAAAACAATATTTCTAAACTCAGATAAGGATGTTTGCATAAGGGAAATGATCCGACTAACTCATCAGAAAGTCGACTTGAGAAGATCTTGGTTCCCCAATTAACTGAGAAGCCTCCGTCCCCCATTATCATTTTCTTAATGTTCTGACCAAACAACTTGGATGTTTAATAATTCAATTAGAATTAAGCAACGACCTCTAAGTTCTTGTTTTATCGAGTTAACCTTTATTATTTATAATATGATAAAATAAAGGTTTTTAATAAAAATTTGTTTTTCGGGGGGGGGGGGGATTTTAATGTTGACATTGTCTGAAAAGGAAATAGGGATTAAGGGGAAGCGTTTATTTTTAAGAATTCAACCAAATTTGGTTGCAATAGAACATGCCCAAGTCTCCAACCCGAAAAAAGTTTTTTCTGACCCCGATTTAGATAAAATTTCACTGTTTTAGGATAACTATATGACGTCACATGGGTAGTTCTAGAGTGTAGGAAGAATTTTGTAGCTGATCAGAGCATAGACTGAGACTTTGGAAAGTATTTCGAAGGTTTTCGATCCGAATTTCAGAGTAATGTAACCACGGCCTAAGCCATCTTCATCTTGAACATCTTTTTTATCTTAATAATCTTGATGTTCTTCTTTATCCTTTTCTTCTTCATCGTCATCTCCATTTTTATTTGGTTCCATCATATTTTCTTTATCTACATAATCTTCATGATCTTATCTTCTTCGTCTTAATCATCTCATCTTGATCTCCGTCTTCTCATCTTCACATGCATCATCTCCATCATCATCTTTACTTTTATCTTCATTTTTGCCTTCATCATCCTCATCTCCTTCTTCATTCCCATCAAATACTTTTCATCTTCATCTTTATACTCACATCATCTTTCCCTCCATCCTCTTCTTTTTCATCTTCTCCATCTCCTTCATCACCTTCATCTTTTTTTTCATGGCTTCAATATCTCACCCTCATCCTCTTACTGTTATCATCTTCTTTACATCGTCATCTTCATAATTCCATCATCTTTTTTTCCAACATAGCTTTTTGTTCTGGATCTCCATCATTTTCCTCTTCTCCATCATCTCTCCTTCATCATCTCCACCGTCTTTTTTTCTTCATCCATTTTCATCTATCATCATTTACCATCACCATAACCATCTTCATCTTGACCTTCATCTTCACTCCATCTTCAACTCCATCTTTATCTCCATCTCCGTCTGCACCTGCATCTTCATCTTGACCTTCATCTTTATCTTCACTACATCTTCATATCCATCTCCATCTCCATCTTCATCTGTCATCTCCATCTCCATCTTCATCTGTCATCTCCATCTCCATCTTCATCTTTCATCTCCATCTTCATCTCCATCTCCATCTTCATCTCCATCTTCATCTTCATCTCCATCTCCATCTTCATCTCCATCTCCATCTTCATCTCCATTACCATCTTCATCTCCATCTCCATCTTCATCTTATCTTCGTCTTTGTCTTTATCTCCATCTCCATCTCTATCATTATCTTTACGTTCATCTCCATCTTCGTCTTCGTCTTCATCTTCATCATCCCTTCTTCTTTTTAATATCTTTATCCCAAACTGAGCATTGGCTTTATTCTTCCGCCTTACAAAAACTATTCCAACTACAAACCTGGCTGGATTTGAACATCGGTGCTCCTACATTTTCGAATTGACACAACATTCTCACTCTGACTCAGGAAAATCCACCTCATGTCTCAATTTTTTCCCGGGGATCCCCCCAAAACAAGTTCCTCCATCCGTAAAGATGGAAATCTGTGGAGATAGCGATATGGAAATTTTCCCCTCAAAAATATCAGAAGGTTTTCCATGTCACGAGGTAAAATTTTACACATTTGCATGTTACACGCAAGAATGAGTTGTAAATTTTTCGGCGCGTAAAGAATACACTGTACAAGTTAATTCTGCAGGAAAAGTTAAAGTTTTAAAACTTGCCTTAACGTTTCATAGCCCTCTGCCTTAAGTGCGCATTCTTTTTTTTTTTTTTCAAACAAGAATTACACGATTACTTGAATTAAGTAAATCTTTGGGAAAAAAAATAAAACAAAGAAAAGGGAAAATTTAATTTTTTTCTTTCGCTGCTTGGGCGGCAGACTTTTTTCCGTTTGTAATAATTAGTTAAAAAAAAAAAGAAATGCATCAAACGCTTGAAACTTTTTCGAATTTTATTTTTCATAATTAACTTTTTCAGACCGCCCTAAAGCTCTGCTGCAAAAAAAAAGAAAAGAAAAAAATTCAATAAGAAAACTTAATTAACATGTTAAAAAAAACATCTAAAAGAAGTTTTAAGTAAAAATTGAATTTGGAAAAAAATCCGAATTAAAGTTATTGAGAAGCGAACGATTTACTGGGGAGAAATAAAGCGGAGCGGAAACATTTGTAGATATCAGGCGGAAACGTAGGTTGAAAACGTTCTTCAAGGCGGTGCTCCCTAATATTTTTTAAGCTTTTTCTTCAACTCAAAAAAAAGAAGCAAAAAAAAAAAGCTCTGCCATTTCAATTTCCGAAAGAAAGAAAAATTATTGTGAAAAAACGGGATTGAAGTTTCTTTTTTTTTTTTTTCTGCAACTCGAATCGAATGAAAAGAGGCAGTTTTCCAGGTTGTAAAGGGCACTATATAAATGGGTAATAACGGATGGTTTTTTTTTTTTTGAAGAAGGAGAAGAAGTAGGAAAAAAAGAAGGTTTACAACCATCCTGAGTCTTGTCTTTGTTACGAAGAAAGTTTTCACATTTCAAAATGTAATAAAAGTTGTTTCTAATGATTTCAGCAATGTTGTACGCACATGAAACTTTTCTCTTGGAATTGAAATGAATTAGGGAAACATCCTTAGGGCGATGTTTTACTTTGCAACTCCTTTTTTAACTTTTCTTGAAGAGACAACGAGGCGCAATTAAAACAAGTCGCCGCTGTCACGACATTACCTACTTCTGTACGGCTCGGCTTGCCTTCTTTTTTTTTTTTATCTTTTTCTCTCCGACCCATCATATTTAGTCGGGGGAAGGGATTTTCTCGTCATTTTAAAAAATTAGGAGAATGAAAAAGTTAGGGAAAATGCTAAATTGTGTTCTTAAGCGGAGGTCTTTCAAGCTTTTTTTACTTTTTTGAAATGTGCTGTCGTGTTTTCTCACGCTTAACTGATGACACTGTATTTTAGTAGGCGTGATGCGGGGCGAATTAATGTCAGCTTTGAAAATGTTTTGGAGGAATGCGGTCGGGAAAGTTTTTAGGGAAATGGTTTTATTGTTGGTTCGGGATGTGAGGAAAGTAAGTCAGGAGGCGAAATATTTGTAGGAAAATCGGGATTTTTTTAAATGCAAGCTCGGCTCAGGAGATGGATAATCAGTTTGGATCTGAGAGGCAGGCAAACAAGACAGCAAATTTTTGCCTTAACCCTTCTTGCAGATTCTTGAGCCATAAGGCCTTCCTAATTTTAAAAACAAACATTCCCCATGATTCGCCTAATGGCGTCATAACTTTTATTTAATTGGCTAATTTTTTTAGCGCGAAAATTCCACCAGTGAAAACAAAAAATCCGACTCGGCTGTGACGTTATAATTGCATGGTTCGTTTTCGGCGGGCGAATTTCAAAGCGTATAAATTTCAATATTCATACAAGTTGCTTCATTCTCTTGCAACTCTTCAACTTCTAGGTAAGAACTGCCATTGATCTGCGCAACCGCAACGGATCATTTCTATGGCTTTACAAGGCCTGAAGCTTTATTGCCGCATCACAGATTCCCTTCCAGACGGTTCTATCCTCGCAAGTGGACTCTCATGCCTTATTACGTTGTTTCTGACAACTTGAACACAGTTGAAAATATTTGAGAAAAATTGAAACTTTTAGGTTTCACTAAGGGATGAAACCTTTTCGGTTTCAAATTGAATGCAAACGAGTTTCAAATGATACTTTCCTGAAATTTTTAGGCTAGTACCTTTTTTTTCTAAAATGAGAATATCATTTTGAACTGTGAACTTGTAGGGACTTCATCCACCATCGTTTTTATTATCCGCCACAATGACGCAGGGCACATAATTGCTTACCTGAAAGAAAAAGACATTATTTTAATAAAGAGCCGAATGAAAAGATAAAATCGGAGCAATTTTTCAAGGAATCTAGAATCCAAAAGACTCGCAGATTCCAGACTTGCCAATTTTATTAAACTCAGATTTAATGCAATAAAAAAAATTAATCCTATTCAAGAGTAGGCTTGGAATTCGCCATTCTTTTATACTTTTTATCATTTACACTAGATTAATCAACAACACCCCAAAAAAAATCATCCATCTTTATCTCGGACTAATGGCGAGGACAGTGTTCAAACTGGGACGACCATAAATAAAAATAAAACACTCGAATATTTAAAACATTGCAAAACCGTCCGGAGGAAAATGAGATTTATAAGTTTCTGTCTCCGTTAAGATTTGAAAACATTGTCTCTTATTTACGCCAGATGGTTCCTTTAGTATTAACAGAAAATTTCCAAGCCTTCGCATTTCCTTCCTCGCAAAAATACAAAAAAAAAAAACACTGTTTCAAATCAATTATTTATCTAATTTTTGGAAAATAAGACGATGGCTCAACACAAGCCTGTTCCCTCTCAGGGCGAAAACGGCCTGAGCCTTCAGGCATTAGGCTTGCCCCCAAGGCCATTCTTCAAAACAAGGCTGTTTCTTCAGGTTATTTTATCTTTTGGACAATCACTCTTTTGGTGTGAGGTATCTGCCTAACTTTTGGGCCCTCCGACCACGAGTTCCAGTGCTTGCAGAATTGTGGAAAAAGCACAAGGACTTTTCCAGCCCCGAGGGCACATAAAAGAAGACTTACAAAGTCCTGAAAATCAATCAAGTAATTTACCAACCTTAACAAACATTTGAAAATTTAATTAAAAACCGAGAAATTCGAAATTTAATAATTCAACTTGAATCTTCCTCTTTAAATTTCTCCCCTGACAAAACACTTCTTAAATCGACCAAAACTTAATAGCAGGTCATTACTACAAGTTTTATTATCTTTCCGTCTTTGTCCATATTGTATTAGTTTGCCATAAATTCAAATCAAACTTAACTATAAGATGAATACTTAAAGTTCGCTAAAACCGTTATAAGTTTTACTGGAAGTTAATGCAAACTTACACGAAAACTTAAATATATATCAGTTTATTGTAGTTTGCATAATTCGGAAAACAGGACTTAACAGGACTTAAAACGAAATCTACGAGGTGAATTAATCTTATTTTCCGCTCGGTTGGCAAACTCTTGCCTTTTTTTCCCTCATACACAAGACTTTTTCTTACAAGAGGAAAAAAAGAAGAAAAAAAACCCACGCAGGCGTATCTTAAAAAACACAAATCCCAGATTACAAAGTTTCGCAAGAGGCTTGAATATGATCTCGGTTCACATATGCATGTCGAAATTATGTAATTCGATATTCCAACAGATATTAACAAAAGAGGAGAGAAGACGAGCCCGCATTTTCTTGAATTTCCAGCTGCGTATGATTTTGTATTATAAGGAATAGTTCTCACAATAAACCCGAGTTTCACGGGCTCGATATCTATGACGTGAAGAATTCTCAAACTCCCGACTAATTATCATCCG
The DNA here is from genome assembly GCA_023512825.1 of Liposcelis brunnea. NCBI lineage: Eukaryota > Metazoa > Arthropoda > Insecta > Psocodea > Liposcelididae > Liposcelis > Liposcelis brunnea. The sequence goes on along the minus strand of CM042070.1, from coordinate 10,155,445 downwards.
TGTTATTAATATTCATTATTTTAAGTTTTCAATACGCGTAAGTTCGTTTAATCATTTTTGCGGGGAGAAATCTCGATTCTTCGTCCCCGAGGGGGAAATAAAGCATCTTTTAAAATTACTTCGGGGGATCCCGCTAATCTTAGGTCTTTGAATCGCTTAAAGAATAAATAGAATCATCACCGAGGAAAGCATCCCCGAGTCGATCCGATCACACTTAGCGTAAAGCTTTAAAGTGTTTTTTGCTTAATCTAGGGTTTCAATCGCAAAAATAAACCATCAATCCGCATCTTTTTCTTTTCCTCTGTGTTCTTCCTTTTTCTTTTATTTTTCTCCTTTGGGTGTGGCAGTCACGTTCCCTTTCCTTACATATAATCCTTTGAAAAAGAACAATGGCACAGATTAAACTAAAACAAGTAAAGACTTGTAGTTGTAATCTCGGGCGAGATTTCCAGGAAAGGTTTTCCGTCGATTTTTAAGACGAAACACGAACGTCAATCGTAAAAGATCCGCCCAAATCTCTTTTGGTTTACTGCAGGAAAAACAGAAGAAATTTTAGAAAATGTTTTCGCCCTTCTGCAAAGGTCCAACTAGATTTTGCTGAATTGGCCAAGGAGTCGAACTAAGCCAAAAACAACCCTAACCTAAACTTGTTTTATTCCTGAAGCTCTAAATCACTCTGGATCAAGGCGGAAGCAAAAAACACAACTTTTTTTAGTTCAAATCTTCATTTCAAAAAAAACCCTTTATCCTAAAAAGACTGGGGAACTATTGGTCAGTCCATAAGCGCCTCGGTCTTTTTACAATGCGTGTAAATTTTTTTAAATTAAAAAATTGAATTTTTAAAAATCTGTTAAATTCTTTTTCAGTTGACTCGAGCAAATAAAAACTGAAGCGCAGATCTTTTACAATTTTTAATTTCATTAATAAAAAAAATTCACTTACATTCTAAGAAGACCGGGCAAACTACTGATTATTAATTAAGCGTCCCATCTTCTTAGAATTCAAAATATTTTCAAAACTTGTCTTATTCCAGAAGCTCTAAATCACTGGATCAAGGCGCAAGCAAAAAACACAAAATCGCAGAACTTCTATTAGTTCAAATCTTCATTTTAAAAAAAATCCCTTTATTCTAAGACGACTGGGGAACTATTAGTTAGTCCATAAGCGCCTCGGTCTTTTTACAATGCGTGTAAATTTTTTTAAATTAAAAAATTGAATTTTTAAAAATTTGTTACATTCTTTTTCAGTTGATCGATCTTTCACAGTTTTTAATTTCATTACAGAAAAAAATTCACTTACATTCTAAGAAGACCGGGCAAACCACTGATTATTAATTAAGCGCCCCATCTTCTTAAAATTCAACAAATTTTTAAAACTAGAGAGTGTAAAAGGACGAATTAGCTTCGACGCCTAGTGGACGCGGATGACTAACCCCCAAAAAAATAAACCCTTTTACACCTAAAGCCCTAAAAAACTCTTCCCCTAGAATTGATGGAGAGAATACTTCCCGAAAAAGCAAAAAAAAAAAAAATGAGCATACACACTCTAACGCACATTTACAACAAACACATGATTGATGACTCTTTCCCGCCTCACTCTGCTTGTTTTCATTACAACTGGTTATTAAGACTTATTAGTTGGAAACGGGGACCGAGGCTTCTAAAATAGCTTCTAACTGAGATTACCTGTTAAAATTGCTTCAAGCTCGCAAAAATATGATCCCTGGCTTTATGAAATCCTCCCCTCGTTTTCACGTTTAAGTTCCCCCGCGCGTTTTCATACCGTTGCTTTCAAATAGACAGCTAATTAGGAAACGTAGAATACACATATACAATTGGTTAGACCATATAATAATAAGCATTCATTAGGAACGAATCCGCATTTCGGTTTTTGAAAATTCAAACATTTACATAGCTGTGAACCGCAATACAAAAACAAGGCCTTAGTTTAAAATATCGATTTTCCCTCTTTTTACATAAAATACAATCCTGAAAATTTAAATCACAACCCGGATTTTTTTTTCCTTCTTTTTCCTCCGCCGGTTTTTTTATCCCTCTTTTTCTTCTCCGTTTTCTTTTTTTTTTTTTTTGTCTTGGGAGAAAAAGACTTCATATAATTATGTATTTTAACGAGAAAGCTGGAACTGGAATTTCAACGGATTAAAATGAGAAGCATTCGAGAATCCTTAATTTATTCGGTAAACTTTTCACCGACGGGGAGTCCCGTGGAAAAATTTTTGAATTCGCAGTACAAACAGGAGCGAGAATTGATATGGGCGAGGACATGACATTTTGTCAGCTCCCGGATTAAGTTTGAAATTTTCACCGATGAAGAAATCCGACTGGCTGCCCTGTCAAGCGACTTTACCCTATGTGCATGTTTTCGAGTTTTGAGAAAACGGTGATTTTAAAAATAGTAAACAAAACAAACTTTTTTTTTTAATTTCAAGAAGTAGTTGGTAATGCTGATTTATTTTGAATTTAAACCTAAAATAAGGAATGGGGTCAAGTTTTGGCGCTATTTTTCGGTTTTAAAATTTTGCTTTCTAAAACTTGAAAAATTGGTTGACGATTAGTTATTTTTGGTTTTAAAACGCCAATTTGGTGAAAAATAGCTAAAGCAGTTTATTAGGATTACGAAATGCGGGATTGTATTTATTTGTCGAATAAGAACATAAAATAATAAATAATCGATTGAAAATTAATTGTGAAAATTGATTGTGAACAAAAGAAGAGCGTAAAAATAATGGGTTCCAAAGTTTATTTTGCATATTAATGATTGTAAAATAATTATTAAAACAAAATAATAATTGTATTTCGAGTGATAATAAATACTGCTGATATGGGTGAGTCTCCTAAGCTAAATCAAACAATAAAACAATCTTTTTTTTTAAATGTGCTGATTTTTTCGCTCCAGAAGCTAAAACTCAAAAAAGAAAGAGAAAAGGTGAGACGAGAGAAGAAAAAAAAAGGAAAAAGTTGGAGATTAAAATGCAACGTCATGAATTAAAACCCGGCTGTAATCAAGAAAAATGCAAACGGAGATGTGTATCTAAAATTTCGGAAGAAACTCGAATCAATATTAATGAGAGCTTTTGGAAAATGGACGATGAAAGCCGAAGATTGTTCGTTTTCGACCATACGACCTCAGGACCAGCAGCTAGGAAAACGACACTTAATAATAAATCTAAAAGACAAAAATCTTATTATTATTGGCTCCGGGACGACGTAAATTGCCTACGAAACGTATGCAAAACATTTTTTTTAACAACTTTGGGATTTAAAAAATCAGATGATTCCATCCTCAAAACAGTTAGAAAAAATAGTTCCTTTTCAAAAAACGTAGGGGCTCACAGAAATAAGGGGAAAATACCGCACAACAAAATGGACGACACTGAAATAAAGGAGCATATTTTAAGTTTTAATCCGTCGATTTCCCATTACCGGCGTAAACATGCCCCAAATCGAGTTTATATTTCCCAAGAATTTAATTTTTCAAGCCTTCACAAAGACTTTTTAGTAAGTATTTTATTTTTAAAAAAGTTAAATTAAACGAAAAATATTTAAACTGGTTAAACTGCCCCAAATTTTTTTAGAGTAACAATTCAGTTAGCTGCTCTTACCAGAAGTACAGGGCGGTAGGGAGGGACATGAACGTATCGATGGCGAAACTAGGCACTGAGGAATGTGAGTCGTGTGAGGAATATAAGATCCACAGTAAAGACCATGAAGAAAAAAAAGTTCATAAGGATTGTGAAGCATGTTTGAAGTGGAATAATCATATTGAGACCGCCGAAAAAGCTAGAAATTTGTATAGAGAAGACGTACTAAAAAACAATGAAGAAAGTACAATTTATTACTCGGTTGATCTACAAAAAGTTATCATGTTGCCCAGACTCGATATGTTCAAAAAATCCATATTTACATTACGCATTCCAATTTACAATGAAAGCTTTGTACCATTAGGTAACCGCGGTGAAAACGGACAAAAAAATACGGTAGCGTTTTTGTGGCACGATGCTATGATGGGGAGATCAAAAGACGAAATCATCAGCACATTTTATCAGTTTTTTAAAAAAAAATCAGACGTAAAAAATATTATTTTATGGATGGACAATTGTACGGCTCAGAATAAGAATTGGGGTTTGCTGTCATTTTTACTGTCGGTCATGGATTTCGAGGAAACAACCATCGAAACGATTACATTTAGATTTTTCGAGCCTGGCCATACATTTATGGCCGCAGACAACTTTCACCATCAAGTGGAGCTGTCTATGAAAAAAGCTGGAGATAAGCTGTACGATTTTTCCGATTTTGTAAACTGCGTGGAAAATGCTGCAGAAGGTGTGGAAGTAAAAATTATGGAGCTAGGGGATTTTTTTTCTTGGCCCGACTTTTCATCACAATATCAACTCAGTCGAATGTCCCCTCGGCCATACTTAAAAGATATGGTTGAAATTAAAGCGTCTAGAAAGTCAAGAACTCTTTCGTACAAAACAGATTGGAACGGCCCATCAATATCTCTCGATATATTAAATAAAAAAATGAAAAAATGCATTTTTTTACCGCGGCCAATTATTCAAGATAAACAAAAAGGCATTGAAGCCAAACGTAAGGAAGATATCATAAAAAATTTGGGAAGTCTGATGTCCCCGGAAAAACTTGAATTTTGGCAAAACTTGCCCTTAGCAGCTTAATTTTTTTTAATGAAAAATTTTTTTTAATAATAAATTTTTCTCGCCAAAAAAAGTTTATTATAATTTTTTTTTTTAAAATTATAATTAGGTTGTATTTGAAAAACGGGAAAACCCTAGAAATCAATTTTTTGAAGCATCAAATTAAATCATGATTAAATATACTATTAAATCATATTGAATCCACGGGGGGAATTCGCGACGCGAATTTCGAATTTTCGAATTTCGAATTTTATTTTTGACCCCCGATTCCATGGGAAGTAAACTTATTCAATGTTTTATCGCTTAACGGGCACTAAAGCGAAATGATTTAAAAAATATTTAAAAGGCGGAATATTAACTTTACCGTTCCATTCTATATTTTGAAATTTAAAAAGCAGAAGAAAAATGTTTCGCCAACCTTATTTTAAAATAGCAATAATTTTTTTGTTTACCTAATTATTTTATTTAATGTAAAATAACATTAATCGGTTGGTTATTCAAGAAAAAGAATAAGGCATTACGTAGACAATAATTCAAGGTAAGAGTAGGTACCAAATACTCCATTTTAAAAAAAAACGTAGATAGGGCGAAATCGCCTGACAGGGCAGTGGTTTCCATTTTATTTTATTTCATATCTCCTAGCAGCTAGGAGATATGAAATAAAACGCGGTTTTTCCTGAGGATAGCTGCTATCCTCAGGAAAAACCGCGTTTTATCTTGTTTTTTTAAAGTGCAGGTATTACACTAAGTACCTGTGACTTTTAAAGCCCGTGGCATGGGATTCCTGTCTTCTGCTACGCGGCCACCAACATAGTTCTGATAGAGCTCTAATCCAATGAGAGTTAAAAGAATTTTTCAGGTCAAACTAAATTAGATCGAGAAAAAATTTGTCAGTTCGGATCCGATAAGATCCGAAATACTCGATTCGACGAGATACAGATATGATTTGATCCGGTAAAATTCGGGTCTGTTAAGATCCGACAAGATCCGATTTCGTTAAAATAGACCAGATTCGGATCCGCCATTTTTAGACAGAGTCCGAATCTGTTAAGATTCGGATCTGCCAATACCAGACAAATTCCGGGTCCACCAAGATCCGGAAAGACTCGGACCCACAAAGATTCCCCAAGATTGGGTCCGAAAACTTTCGGATCCGCCAAGATTGACTGAAATTTGTGTCCGCCAGGATCAACGAATTTCGGGTCCGCAATGATACAATAGGACTCGGACTCACCAAGATCCGCCTAAATTCGGATCCGTCAAGATCCGATACGATGCGGATCCGTCAAGATCCGATACGATGCGGATTCGTCAAGATCCGATACGATGCGGATCCGCCAAGATCCGACATAAATCGCATCCGTCAAGATCCGACAAGATTTGAATCCGACGAAATTCGGATCCACCAAGATCCGAAAAATATCGGGTCCGCTAAGATCCGGAAAGACTCGGATCCAACAAGATTCCCCAAGATTGAAATCTGGCAATTCTTGGATCCTCCAAGATCAGACAAAATTTGGATCCGCCAAGATCAACGAATTTCGGGTTCGCCAAGATACGATAAGCTTGGACTCACCAAGATCCGACGAAATCCGGATCCGTCAAGATCCGACATAATTCGGATCCGCCAAGATCCGACATAATTCGGATACGCGAAGATCAGACGAAATTCGGATCTGTCAAGATTCGAATCTGGCAATATCCGACACGATTCGAATCTGGCAATATCCGAATCCGCCAAGATCAGACAAGATTCGGATTCGTAAAAATCTACCAAGATCCCACAAGATTTGAATTCGACGAAAGTCGGATCCACCAGTATCCGACAAATTTCCTGTTCACCAAAATACGAAAGATTCGGACCCATCGAGATTTTACAAGATTGTGTCTGACAATTTTCAAATCCGTTAAGATCAGAAAAAATTGGGATCCACCAACATCCGATAGGATGCAGATCCGCCAAGATCCGGCCAAATTCGATCCGCCAAGAGCCGACATAATTCGACTCCGCCAAGATCCAACAAAATTCATATACGCGAAGATCAGACAAAATCCGGATTCGTCCAGATTCGACAAGATTCGCGGTTCCGTCAAGATCCGATAGGATAAGATCCCACAAGATTTGAATTCGACAAAATTCGGATCCACGAAGATCCGACAAATTTCGTGCCGGCCAAGATACGAAAGACTCAGACTCACCAAGATCCCACAAGATTGGGTCCGACAACTTTCGCACCCGCCTAAATCTGACACGCGTCCAATGTCAAGATCTGACGTAATTTTGATACTATTAAATCCAACCTATTCGTCAAGGTTTTAACCTGCAGTAAATTTTTTACTTTAAGTTGGATTTTCGCCCCGGCCTAAACTAAACACCGAATTTCGACTTAACTTAGTGGCAAACCCCAGCTTTAGATCCTCACCTCGCTTTCATTTCTACACTCAACTTTTCCCAAAATAATAAAACAGAGAAAATAACCCGAACGAAAACGGTTTTAATAAAATGAATAAATCTCGAAAAATTAAAAACTAAAGATTGTTACGCTAAACAGTTGTTTCTTGTCAGTTGTGTTCAGTTGAAATCGTAACAATTATAACAAGGAAGGCGGAAAATTTTATTTAGTAACAAGATTCACGCAGTAAAGAAAAGATAGAGACATAATTTAACCCCGAAAAAGATATTCAAAACTTAATTTATTTCTAAAATTAAAATTCCACCCTGGGAAATGCAATGCAAGAAGCGTGGTATACTTTAATACTCAATAAGTGAAGTCGTATTTTTAATATTAATAAGGAGGAGAGAGAAAAGAGTAATTTCCTTCAACTCAAAAATTTTTCAGCATCCCTTATATATAAATATTTTTTGAAGCGGATCCAACTTTTGATTGTGCGAAACAAAATAAACAGCTCATAACTTTTAAACAAACGCGTCGTCGTAGGGGCTTTTCTCGTTCGTTTCTCTCCCCTCTTAAATTTTTTTCTTCTGGCTACATGACATCTCGAACTTTCTTACTGGCCCCAAAAAAAGAAACTAAGTTTTTATGGAAAAAAATTTTTTTAAGATCGAGTAATCTTGATTTTTAATGCGATCTGGCAAAACTATTCGGTGCGTTCAAAAGAAAAAAACTTTTTTTTTGGGTCATTTGTCAACAACATCAGCAAAAGCCCATCTCATCAACATAAAAATATATTTTCCTTCTTTTTTAGAATTTTCTTTTTTAGGGGGGGAAAAGGATAGGAAAATAAATAGAATGAGTAAATGTAAAACAATAAAAGATGGAAAAGGAAGAGAATAGAATCGACAATTGTAGGGGGCATATTGCCAAATTCAAGCTTTTAACATTCAATCTTAGACCGCTGCCAAAAATGCTTATGTATAGGATTTATGTTGAATGAGATGACTGCGGTAGGATACAGACCCATTTAATTCCAGAGATTTTCCGAGAGGGAGGAGGGAAAGATTTACCGGCCTAGAAAACTATCAAGTGGTTCCCTAAATATTTCACTAATAATTTTTTTTTGTTGGATAAGTCACCAGTTGCTAAATCGAAATGAAGAAGCCACGTTGGGGGAGTGAATTCCTTTAAATTTATTTGATATATTCTTTTCTTGAGAGATATTAATATGGAAGGGTTCTCTTCGCCGCAAAAAAAAATCAGTGCCAGAAAATTTGACCTAGAATAAATATGTCGATTTTCAATTTTTTTTATCTCGCGCTTTTTTTTTTTTTTTTTTAATCATTGGCAAAGGTTTCCTCTTGCTTGTTTGAATTCTAGTCGCTTTTTTTTTTTGAAAGGATAAAATTATTTGAATGGAAGATATTTTTGTGCGCTTGAGAAAATTTTAAAGTTATTGTGCAAGGGGATTTTTTTTTTAGGTAGAGAGTTTATATCGTGCCGGCACTGCCAACTCAACCCACAAAGCTAGCTGAGCGTGCTACTGAAAATTATTTGAAGTTTGAATTTCATAGGCGAAGTTTTGCCACCGGCGCAAAGTCTCTAGAGAAGTTGAGAATTTAGAAATAGCAATAACGACATGTTTTTTCGCTCTGACATGAATTGTTCTTTTTGCCACCAAAAATGTTGAAGAGAAAAAAAAGAGGCGCAACCTTTTCGCCGCAGGCGCGAAATTCCTAGTTACGGCTCTGTTCAGAACCCTAATAGGGCCAAGTTTTAACCAGAGATTAAACACTCATCTGCGGCCTTAAAAGCAAATCTCATTAATTTCTGGCTGAAGAACTTATTTTCGCCAATCGTAAAATATCTTCTCAAGACATTCTATTTCCAATCTTTCCTAAAAAATCAAGGGCGTTAATCTCGATTTCATAATCCTGCAACGGAAAGGATTTCCTAAACACAACAAAACAGATCGAATCGGTTAACCCACAAACTTGTTAAAGAATAAAACTCTTGGCGATAACATCGAACCTTTAAATTTCCAGCTTCCATTCCAGTTGATGTTAATCTCATCCAATTCGAAGCTGGAGTTGACGATTTGTAAGATAAAGTTTTGCGATAAGAGAGAGAGAGAGAGAGAGAGCTGGCGATGACCTGTCCATGAGTGGCCTTGACAACAAGTCTACTAGGAACGCCCGCGTCAACTTCTCCGGGACTTTCGGATAAACTCTCCATCCCTTAAAACCCGATGATAAATCATTATTATCATCGACAAATCTAACTGGAAATCCTTTTGGGGAAAAAATTTTCCAGCCTTTTCCATTTTCCTTTTTTTTTTTTCGATAAAAACTACGAAATTTCCTAATTGTTAACGCTTTGAAATATGGCATACGCGGAAAATTATGGGTAAATCAGTCCAATAAAGGCAATAATCACGAGATTAATTCTACCAGTGCCGACCACATTTCACCTATTATTCTGATTTATTATGTAACCTTCATGGCGGCAATTAATATTAACTCCGCGATTTTCACCCACAGAGGGGAAATCTCGACTTTTTCTTTGGAATTTCGCTTCTTTCTTTATATTGTTGAAATTCCAATAGGAATGAAACGGTGTGATAACACCCGTGAACCCTTCGCCCTTCAGCTCACATCATAGTTTAGGCTTAGGGAAATGGATCCGCTTCGAACTAATGGATTGGAAAAGGTGAACGAGTCAATTGCTTTGCCCGGACAACGTTTCTTCTTTTTTTTTTTTCTTATTCCCTTTCGCAGAGATTTTTACCTTGTGATAGGCAGTACGCAGTATGTTGTTAGGATCCATCGTTTAGAAGGAAACAACATTATTAAGTCGTGAATTGACTGGTTTTTGGCAAAAGGGCGAGGTTTGCAAATTTTTTTTTAGTAAGTAGGAAAGAAATTATTGGGACATTGTGTCTTGTTGAACGACAGACAGAATATTATTCTTGTGAACTGACCAAGACGAGAAATAAATTCTTGAATAATTTTCAAGACAAAATACAATTCTTAAGAAATGCCAAAGACAAAATACAACTTTTGAGAAGTGTCAAGGACCAAATACAATTCTTGAGAAATGTCAAATACAAAATGTCAAAGACAAACTGTCAAAGACAAAATACACTTCTTCAGAAATGGCAAAGATAAAATGTCAAAGACGGAGTACAATTCTTGAGAAATGTCAAAGACAAAAAACTATCCTTCAAAAATGTCAAAGACAAAACACAATCCTTCAGAAATGTCAACGATAAAATATCAAAGACAGAGTACAATTCTTGAGAAATGTCAAAGATAAAATGTCAAAGACAAAATACAATCCTTCAAAAATGTCAAAGACAAAACGCAATCATTCAGAAAAGTCAACGATAAAATGTCAAAAAGACGAAGTACAATTCTTGAGAAATATCAAAGACAAAATACAATTCTTCAGAAATGTCAAAGACAAAAAATACACTTGAGAAATGTCAAAGACAAAATACAATTCTTCAGAAATGTCAAAGACAAAAAATACACTTGAGAAATATCAAAGAGAAAATACAATTCTTGAGAAATGTCAAAGACAAAGTACAATCCTTCAGAAATGTCAAAGAAAAAAATACAATTCTTGAGAAATGTCAAAGACAAAGTACAATCCTTCAGAAATGTCAAAGAAAAAATTTCAAAGATGAAATGTGAAAGACAAAAAACTATCCTTCAAAAATGTCAAAGACAAAACACAATCCTTCAGAAATGTCAACGATAAAATGTGAAAGACAGAATACAATTCTTGAGCAATGTCAAAGACAAAACACAATTCTTGAGAAATTTCAAAGAAAAAATTGAATACTTGAAAAATGCAAAAGACGAAATGTCATGACAAAATACTATTCTCGAAAAATGTCAAAGACAAAATACAATCCTTCAGAAATGTCAAAGAAAAAATACAATCCTTGAAAAATTTCGGAAACAAAATGCCAAAGACAAAATACAATTCTCGTAGGAAATACTTCATTCTCAACAAAAAACCTTTTTCGAATTTATTTTTCTTTCTCGTTTGTTACACTTAAACCTTTCCTCTTTCTCCTGATACATTTCCAATGAAACGAGCAACAATCTGACCGCAAAAAAAATTAAACGACGCCCGAAGCTTTAAAAAACATCACAGAAAAACTCCGCAAAAAAAAATTCTATACGAATTAGAAATCCAAACATATTACGAAGAAAAATTGTTTTCCCAATGAACGAATCCAAATATTTTTTCGATCAACATGCCCGAAGATAATAAAAACAAATTGGTAAAGAGAAGTTGATTTAAAAGCTTAGGCAGACGATCATACAGCAAGCCATGTTTCTCTCTTACAAAAAAAAAGAAAACGTTTTAATTACTTAAAAAGGAACGAAGGGGAATAATAATAATAAAAAAAAAAGTAAGAAAAAAAGGACAAAAGAAAATTCTGAATAGAAAGCTGTTACTTGATTTGTTTTACTCGTTCCTTCGCTGATTTGAATAACAAAAGGGAAAGCAGGAAGCACTAGCTCCACATGAGTCAATATTGTCATTATCTTTGACAAATTATCTATATTATCATTTATTTCGATAAGATCCGACTTAACGGTCTCATATTTCAGAAATGAAGCACTTTACCATTGCTACGTCAGCATAATAACAAAAGGTTGAGGGGGGGGGGGGGGGGGGGGGGGGGAAATGTGGCGAAGGAAAAGAAAGTCTCCACTTTTATAAAAAGAATGTTAACAGAATTATCAGAGAGGAATTTATATCACCTGAAGGGAAATTAGATCACGGAAACGCAACTGACAAAATTACCAAGTATTTTTTTTTTCCTACTAAAAATTGCATGGTGGGTTTACAATCCAAATTATGATGCAATAAATTAATAATATAGTCTCGCACGAGCGTTCCGCCCAGAATGAGAAATCACGGGATAAACAGCGAATTTTATTTGAAAAAGCTTTCCCCCTCAATGTGACATAATGAGGAAAACTGCAATCTTGGAAAAAGTATAAAATTAATTAAAAATTGAGGACTACGGCGTGACCTCGTTTTCAGCGATGAATATCCTTCATTAAAAACATCCCCCTAGAGCCTTTCGGTCAGAGCCAGGAGACCGACATGTACAAAATTAAAAAGACTCATCGCGAAATTACGTGGGCCAGATTCTGCGGAAAAATTTTTTTTTATTATTTCCGGAGATTCCAAAAACGTCTCTTCCCGCGTTTGATTCTCCTCTTCCGATAAAGGCGTACCACTAATTGTTGATTCGAAATCGACCGGCTGCACATTGACAATTAGCCTATGTTCGATTCGAATGGGAAATCGAGTCACGTTTTAGCTAGTGAATTTACATTGCCCGCAATAGGGTTTTACGGTTATCCAGAAAATCTCGGCAAGTCATGTCGAAAATCCGCTATGGATGAAATCATTTCGCGAGTCACGATTTGTTACTTTTTTTTTTCTTGTAGGAAATGTACACAAGAGATTTGATTTAGTAAATTTATAAACCATATCCAGATTATTACTATTCTAACTGTATGAATCGTTAAAATGGCGAATATTGATTTAATCGGGGGCTTGTATTGTTAATAAGAATATTATAGTTATTAAACTTGGATGGAAATTTCTTGGAGTATTGATTAAAGATGTAGCCAAAAAGTTAACTGGATTGGATTGGATTGTATGAGAGGCTGGACCAGACTGCCAGTGAGGAGTATTGAAAACAAGCGATTAAAACAGAAGTCCTTAGTCCATGTTAGGTTTTCATAAAATAATTACATATTTTTTTCCCATCTGTTTTACATCGTTTAGCTAATCATAACAGCTACCAAAATAACAAGTACTCAGTCACATTCGCGCCAACAGTCGAAGGAACTTAATGCGGGCAGAAACCAATTATTTTTTAGGCGCTATATGGCAAAATTAGCTCTAAGACAAACGTAGTATTCTTGAATAAGTTCAATAACTTTAATTAAATCCAGAAATTTTTAAACAAGACCATTTAAGGCCTAGTGGTAGATATTTCTGAACACTTATAGAATTATAGGGCCGACCTCTCTTAGCTAAAAAATCTCTTCTTCTTCTTTAAATGCCCGCTCCTCGTCGGAGATTGGCGATCATCATGGCCAACCATTGATGATTTTACTAGGAATATCAAATAATGTGGTGACTTTCCATAATCTTCCACACCGCAGTACGGGAGCCATACCATTGATCCAACTCTGCCTCCCGGTATCTCAGCCTAGGCCTTGCCGATTACTACCATCTTCAGCCCTAGGTCAGTATTAGCGAAGCTGCTGCCCTCCACTAACGAGAGATCCGGTCTTCGTGCTCCGGTTGGTGAAATTTTTTCTGAGATTATTTCCTCCATGTTCACACCATTTCCTAACTCATAGAATTGTTTATAAACTTCTTGGGATTAGGAACGTTTGATTACAAAAAAAAACGAAGATCTTCAACTAATAGAATTCTCTGAACACGACCACCTGAGGCCTAACAGTAGAAATTTCCTCAGATGAAGTAACTATCCACTTCGGGTTGAATCAATCGGATTTCCGACTATCTTCGGTCATTTTCGTAGACCTGTGTGTATGTTTCGCCTAGATTAAACTTTCCGAGGTCAGTCATCTTCCGCGTGCAATTTCAAATTTTCGGAACGTCGTGCACAGTGTTTGAAGTTAATGCTCCATCTACAGTTACTTTATCTGAGGAAATTTCTGAACTGAGTATTAGGATGCGGAAGTTCACACCAAGACAATATGTTTAGCTTCTTATGGCCAGGTGGGGTCAATCTGCGCAGTAGAGGTCTTCTAATGTTGAGGTCGCAATTTATAAAAATTTCTGAACAAGTCGACTTCATTTGCTGGACAACTACAGTATCTTCTTCGCGAATCGGGCTCTTGATGTATGATTCTCTCGACTAGCATTTGCCTCTTCTTCCTAGTTTGAGAGCACTTGCCACGTAATCGGCCCACTGGTGCCTCTTGGACTGGATCACGCTCGTAATAAAAGGCTGGTCATTGAGTCTCCAGCTTTGATTAGAACTTACCTAAAAAGAAAAAAATTATTTCAGTTAAAATTTATAAAAAAAACCGTTGTAAAGTGAAATGAAAATGTCTGACAATTGTACCAACAGTGTATTTCTTTCTTCTTGGGCTCAGCGCCCAAGCCTTAAATACAACCGCACCGAACTGGGCAATAGGGAGTTCCTGATATGTGGCCTATCTCCCTTATGTTTGCTTTGGCTGATTCTTTTTAAACCACTCTCTTTAAAAAAACATCACACTAACTTAAACCGACCAATCCCACCCGCATCCATTTAAAATTAGCAAAAGCCAACACTTATGCAGCGTGCTCGTGCGTGCGACAGCTAAGGTGTTTACTTTGAACTTCTCACACACACACGCACTAAAGAGGTTTTCATTGTTAAAAATACACAAACCAAAAGGTTACGTCACCGTAGACCGTAAAGGTTACTCTCTTTTCTTTTCCCCAAAGGCTTACGTCAAATGATTTAAGAATTAAAGAGCAGCTCGTATCGGAGCCCAACACCACAAATCAAAGACAAAGTCTAAAATACTTCAGGAAAGGGATTTTCGCCTTTGAAATCCTTTCCCACCGTTATTCCCTTAAGTGACTACTAAGGACCTTATTGAAATGAAAGCACGGGAAGATCCCCCATACTTTCTTTTTTTTCCTTAACACATTGTCCGACTCCCCATTTTCCATGTTAATGCGTTCCAGGTTAAAAGGGTCTCTCATTCTCTTCATCCTCATGGTTTTATCATCAAGTGCGTGTATGACATTGTTTCAAAAAATCCTGTCCGGCTTTTTTGATTACTTATATTTCGCCTAACTAGGATATAATGGTATATTTGAAATATGATAATGAGTTAGAATGTTAAAATGAACAGCTGAGAACGAACGAACACACATGTCGAGCCGAACAAGAAACTTTGACTAGTTTGAGACTTGTTCGTTGTGCGATAATGACTCATTAATATCAGTCAAGTGAAGTGTGGGTAACTCAATTTACCACATCGCGATATCTGTTTGATGTGATGTTCTTCCTTGGCTAGGACATGTCATTTCTATGTCATCGTTGAGAAATCTCTTTTCTTCTTTCGGAGCTCTCCCCCCCGTCAAAAAATCCCGAGGAATATTCCTCTCTCCTCGTGTGATGTGAACTAATTAAATTTTGATGAATAAGGAAAAGCCCCGGGAACATTTTCAGGGAAGAAAACAGGGGGCAAAATTGGGAAGAAACGAAAAGGACGTGATGATTAATTATCCTAATGGAATTTCAGAGAAAATGATGTAAAAATAAAAGGTGACTTGTATTTCATTGTAATCCTTCGTATAGCTGAACAATAGTGATGATTTTCTAATGATTTTAAATGGAAATAAAATTAACATGTGCCAACCTGGAAGTTTTTGAGTGAATTATCCCATTCTCCCAAATATCTTTGCTTTTGTAGTGCTTCATTAAGATAATGAGCCAACGTTCGCACTTGACAAAGTGTAAATTATTTTGCGGGCGCTTGGGGTTTTCTTAACCTTTATTTATTACAGGAATGAGCAAAGATATGAATTTTTTTTATATAAAAAATGGAATCAAATTTTAAAATAAAGACTTAGCCAAAAAAATTTTTAAATACTGAAAAATTTATTAAATAAATTAAAAACTCCTACACAGTCCACGAATAAAATCGAGTTTATTTATTTATTTCTTCTATACGTATTTCGGGCTACAACAACGATGAACGCCCATCCTCAGGATTTCCAAAAAACATCTAAAAATAACAACACGAATTAACATTAAAAATGAAAAAATTAAAAAACCGAATCCAAATAGCAAGCCGAACGGCTGAATCCCCACGAGCAAATTAACTACCTTATTTAAGACATTAAAAAATTAAAATATTTCATCCTGCATCTCCGAAACGTAAAAACTAAGTTAAAATTGTCGAGCGAGTGTGAAAATATCAAATTAAAAAACATTAAAACCGTATAAATTAAAATAATAAATCACAAATAGGAAGACTAGAGATTCACACTAATCAAAACAAAGCAGGTTGACAACCTAAACGAAATCTCTTATCACATTGCGCGGGCAGTCGATATATTTGAAAATTCGCGGGAGTATTTAAACACATTAATTTCAAGATTTTAACATTCTAAAAAGCTGCGTTTGAGCTATCGGACCGTTATTCCCATTTAAAAGTTCAAACTTATCCCTATAGTATTTAAAATTATTAAATTTAAAAATAAACAAACTTTCCCAGGCGTTTAGTAAAGAATAGCTATTGATGTTCTTCAGCAGTTCTACGTTATCCGTATCAAACTTATGGCCAGTAAGTAAGCTGTGGTCCCCTACCTTTGAATTTACCGGGTACTGGGTACTGTGGTCCCCTACCGTTTTTAATTTATTTAATAAACACTGGTCCACGGTGCTCCGCATCAAGCTTCTTAACTGAAAAATTTGTTTTGAAATTCAAATACTAGACAGCCCGCCAAAAACTAACCATGAATTCATGACGTCACAACCGAGTAGGATTTTTCGCGCGCCAAAAAATCGGCCAATCAAATAAAAGAATTCAAGTCAGTTGTGACGTCATTGGCTCAAACAAGGCGTAGGGTGATTTTTGGCGGGCTTTCTAGAATTTGAATTTCGAATTGAATTTTTTATTTTTTGACCTATTTTTTCTTAGGAAACCTTAAATAAGAATTTAAGGACCGGTTAATGACGTTGTCAAAATTAATTCTTGTCCGAGATTTTATGGCTCATCACATCCTCCACAGCTAAAATTTCGGGATATTGCTTTAAAAAGGATTTGCGCTGATTTTAAATTAAGGCACGGGCTGGCTCTTTGAAAGGGTGCAGGCAAAAATACCAGAAGCGGCGCTCTAAGGTGACTACAGAATTCCAGTAAAGCTGTTTTTATTTATTTTAAAAAGATTAGCTCACACTCTAGGAAGAAGGGGTGAACTATTGATTAGTCCATCAGTGCTCTGTCTTCTTAGAATGCGAGTGAAAATTCAAATACGCCGATTTCACTTTGTTTTACAAGAATTTTGGGCAAAAAAATTGCATCTGCTAGAGCTGAAAAGCGCTGGGGGCTTCTTCTTCTTCTTTGGGTGCCCTGCTCGTACACGAGCTTAGGCGATCGATCCGATGAGCTGCTTGAATCTTTCACGATCGGCGGCCATGAGAAATAACTCCTCTATGGTTCTTCTTCTTCTTTAAATGCCCGCTCCTCGTCGGAGATTGGCGATCATCATGGCGATCCTAACTTTGGAGGCTGCCGAACGAAAAAGGGATACCGAATTTTGGCCGTACCAGTCTCTTAGATTCTTGAGCCAGGATGTTTTCCTCCGACCCGGTCTACGCCTGCCCTTAATCTTCCCCTCCATCACCAGCTGCAGAAGGCGATACTTTCCGTTACGAATAATATGGCCGAAATATTCAAGCCTCTATGGTTAACCCGATCCAATTCCGGATATTCCGCTACCCAGGAGACATTCTTGCGACCAAGTCTTCTTTTACCCTCGACCTTGCCCTGCATGACGGTCTGCAGCAGCCTGTACTAGGGCAACCGCAGCATATGCCCAAGGAACTCCAAGTAACAAGTAGTTCACGGTCCTTGTGCAAGACCTCCTCGTTGGTCATATGTTGGGTCCAGGATATTCGAAGGATTTTTCTGTAACACCATTTCTCGACTCGATTCGACGGGCGCACCAGGATTTTTCCCAAGTATTGATGAACCATCCAGAAAATTTTTGATGAATCCTGTGCCCTCCTGTTCTGCATCCGATAATATTTCACATTTACCTAACTGTAAGATAGCTGGACGTCTAATCCGATTTAAAAGATTAGAAAAAGCAGTTTAGTGCCCAACTGTCTGCTCATCTACCTTTTTTTATTACCCCAGATGTCCACAACATTCACTAAACTATAAAACATAAATCAATCTCTTTGATTCTAAAAATTTTCTCACTCATAACAGGATAAATCAAAAATCTCCAGTAGTCTTGAAAAAAAAAAACTTGTTTTCCTCCCTCCGGCTATTTACCCAATCAACTGGCAAAGCTCATTTTATTGGCGTAAAAGATCCTAACCAATTTAATATACATTACAACGAGTAATAAAATGTATTTTTACGATCCCGACCGTACATATACATGCATACCCCAACTATCAATGAATACAAGTCGGAGTTACTGTTTACGTATACAACAAGTCGATGATATTTACTTTAACGGTAACAATCGTCATAAAAAAAAACCCGCAGGATGCAAGTCTTTGCAGTTTTAAGATAAAACTAACTTGCCTAACGGGGGTTTTATATGGAAAGGGTACCAACATAGGAATTCAGAGAGACATAAAATAATCATAAACTACGGGGCAAGTAAAACTTTGACAAAAGCACACAAACCCTGACGTCAACAGAATTAAATTCGTAGTGGAAACAACCTTTCAAAAATCCAAATTGCATATTTAATGAAATCTTCTTCATCCCGACCTTCCTTCCCTCAGTCAGATGTCACCAACGTTTCGTCGTTTAAAAGTATAAAATCCTTCCTTCTCTTCCTTCCCCGCTAACCCTTCGTCACCATTTTCCTCCGGGTTTGACAAAAGGAAACCTCCGAATTTATTTATGATGATGGAAGAGAACGCTAATATTTATTTATAACTTTTTCGCAGTGGGGAAGAAACTCTCATCTGAAGGGGTGGTTTCCGAAGGAATGTATCGGATTCAATCAAAACCTGTCGGGGAAGTGTCCAGTCATGTGTTGTGACAGCATCATCCGTTTAGCTCGACTCTGTTGCATCTTTTTTTTCTACTTCTGTGGCGAGAAAAAAAATGTGAGAGAATATTGGGAGGTAAAGAAATAAAAATAAAGAGGTTTTTTGGTGCAAAGACACCTGAGGTCAGACAGTAGCTGCGGGTGCGCAATAGGCTTCTTCTTCTTAGAGTGCCTCTCCGCGTCGGGAATATGCGACCATCATGGCTGGAAAGCTTATTACGCTATGCAAGAGGCCCTAGCCCGATTAACTAACCACAGCGACCCTCGGACATGATGGGAGATTAATGCGGTGGCTTTCCAACACCTTCCCATTGCAGCACAGGAGTTATACCGTCAGTCCTCGACTCTGCCTCCTGCTTTCTGGACTTAAGTCTAGCCAACTTTTACAGTCTTCAGCCTAGAGACCCTAAATTAAAAGAGACTGGTTAAAAAATTTGAACACCATTTTGAGCAATATGGCGAACTACACAGGAGAAAATTCACTGATCTCCTCTGGATACGGTAACTTGAAGAATTTTGTGACACTGTGCAACTAGCTACATCTGTAGTTGGTACCGTTAACCACCATAAGCTAAGTACAGAGAGATAGGCATTTGTTTACGAGTTTCAACAACAACAAGAGATGTCGCTAGATTCGATTTTTCAAGTTACCGTATCCAGAGGAGATCAGTGAGAAAATTTGGCAGCCATGACAGTGCACGTGGCCAACCAGATTCAAAAAATTCAGGAGGCTTTGTTTTAGAATGTCTTCTGCTTCTTCTACCTTCGCATTTTTCTAAGTGGAAGCAGAACAAGCAGACGAAATTTCGGAACAAAGCCTCGGTAAATAAGGCAACTTAGTCACTTTTTTCTGAACCCGAATGGCCACGTGAACTGTCATGGCTGCCGAATTTTCTCCTGTGTAGTTGCTCAAAATGGCGTTCAAATTTTTTAATGGCTGACAGTTTTCTAGTCTCTTTTAATTGAGGGTCTCTACAAAACCATTGCCAGATCCGGAAGGAATCTGGAGCTCGTCAAGGGCAGGTGCACCAAACCTGAAGCAGGACTGTCGATGTTCCCTCTTACTACCCTCGGTGGGAACATGAGCAATAAGCTAGAATAAATAAGCTAAAGTCTAGCAATAGGCTAGACAATGGCAGTAGTAGCTGCAGCCTAAGATCACCCGAGGCCAATCTACCGGAGCAAGGCAGCTGTGAGCTCATCTCGGCCAGGCAGCAGCAACTGAGGCAGCGGATAGTCCAGAAAACAGATAGCCTCTAATATACTTCTACATCAAAATAGTTACAGCTCTAAAAGAGCAGCAACGCTTCCAGCCTGATCCTGATGCTTTAGCTACCTAATCTACTTCTTAATACGGCCCTGCTCTCACGAAACTAAAATTCAGACGCTATTACCAGCGACATTACATATATAGCAACAGATAATCTCCACAAAAAAACATTCCGAGTTTCCAATTCGTCACGTATAATCCACAAGTAGAGTAGAAATAATATTTCTTCAAAAAAAAATAAGAGAAGACCACTTTTACCATTTTTTCGAGGAATTAATTTCCATCCGAGAAGCAGAATTATTATTTCATACTTGTAAGACTTCTAAAAAAAAAAAAATAGTTCAAAATTCAAGAAGGTAGTAACCGTAATGGGATCCAGGAGTGATGTCGACATTATCTTATAATTTTTAAGCTTGATCACGGACGTCGTCTCCAGAAAATGATGCTCTTGCTCCGAGTCTCGTGCATGCGGAATGCGGTCATCTGCATAAGCGTAACTAGCACGGAGGGGGAAATAAAAAAAAGAAAAAAAAATTTATATTTCTTTCCTCTTGACACCGCAATGTCATTTCCTACCGGAACGTTAACACCTTTATATCCTCGCGAATTACATTTCGAGTATTAAAAAAAATTTTTTATTTCCCATCCGGTATTGAAAATTTCGAGTCTGGGATGAAAATTTCCGGAGCTATTCGCCTCTGGAACACTCCCAACAATGTCTAAATTATATAGTATATAGTGTTTGGTATTATGTGAAGGAATCGAGATCAGTCCAGACACTTAACACATCGTGTGTTGGCGAGTTTGTAAACGTTATGGGGGTTCAACATTTTCATCTAAATGAAAATCGATATGCAGGTGTTATGACCGATCTCCAACCCGATCGTACCTGCATCGGATTCGTTACGTACATTTCGCAGTTGTCTTTTAATATATGGATTAACTTTCAAAAAAAAAATATGATTTATGCTACGTGCTCTATTTTTTTAAAAAAAAAAAAATCTTTGGAGTCGGAAAGGTAAAATATTTTTTGAGCAGTACCGGATTATAAAATGCATTGTTGGCTGGGCTGGCCAGCTGTCCATGCGGGTTTAGTTCAGGACCTACAGGTCTGCGCTCGAATGAAGAGATCCGCAGGCTCACGGGACAGCAGCTGATCACCAATATGATCAAGGCACGTCGGCTTCAGTAGCGCGTGCCTCCCCCGTCTCAGACAATAAGGCAGGTTCTTGGTGGATGTACAAGTCCAAGACCTCAGGATAGACCTCGGCTTCGTTGGGAGGACAATGTGTGGAAAGGTGCGGGTCGATTAACAGTCCGTGGACGGAGCCGTCTGGAAGAAAATCTGCGTTGCAGCGGTACAGCTTCGGGCTTTATAAAGAACTGCAGGTCGGTTTTAGGTCTGCAGACCTCGGAACTTGAAAAATGTATTGAGAGCCGAAAATCCCCCTAAATCTACAGAGGAGATCCTCGATGCGCGTGTCCTGCCAGTTTTACCATATGGTCTAGAGACTATGACTTTAACTATCAAAAGTGATGGAGAGGTCCATTTTGGGCGCGGGTGATGGACGTGAAGTGGCAGTAGGTAGGGCATGTGGCCAGACAGGATCACGAGCGGTGGGCGGTAAAATTAACCCAGTGGAGACTGCGCTTAACATCTAGAAGTAGGGGAAAACCTCAAAAACGGTGGCTCGACGATATCATTCAAACGGCAGGAAGGGATTGGTTCCGGAGAGCGGAGAACCGTTCGACAAGGAAAAATTTGGGAGAGCTCTATATCCAGGAGTGGATGCGAACATGCTGAAGAAGAAGAAAAAGGTCGGTCCCAGGGCCATACAAAAACGTTTAGCCTGTTCTTAGCGAGCCTGAAAATAGATTTTCGAACTCTGTAACCGAAATCTTGGCTTCTCATTGGCTGTGACCAAAATCAATTTCAACCGTTGATTAGTAATTACGTCATCAATCTTCTGTTCTTCTTTCAGTGCCCTGCTTGCACACGAGCTTAGGCGATCTATCCGACGAGCTCCTCTTTCCTCGTCATCAAGATTGTTTTAAGGACAATAAATAGTGCAGTGGTGTCTTTCTTGCCTTCTGCACCGCTGTACTGACGCCGTTCTGATGGTTGCCATCCCGCCGCTAGATACCCAGATTGCAGCCGTTCCGATCTTACTGATCTCCGCCTACAACCGGTACTGAAGTGCCAGCTGCCATACTTCACGAGGCTGATTGCAGTGGAAAACCACTGGGCGGTGGGAGCGCCACTTCCCTACGCCTAATCTTCTGTTGCTCGGTACTTAACTTACTTTTGGTTCACAGTTAGGGAGCCTAGTAGGGAGTGGACACTTTGACCAGTCGTCTGCTACACACAGGGCTCCCATGTTTTCGAATCGGCATCCGCCATGATGGCCTAATGGAAAGCTTACAGCGACGTCCACTCCATACTAGGCTCCCTAGTCGCAGCCAATCAAAAAGCATCAATTTAGCTGGCGACTCTTTCCTTTCAGGCTCTCTACCGGCGCTGCTACCAACGGACCAGATTCCCCCTTGAAACTTCAATTACGCCCCCTCTCCCATTCTAGAAGCAACTCGACAATCCATTTCCTTTCCACGTCATATTTAAATTAAGATGCTCGATTTAATCCGTAGGAAACATGATCTAATGGAAAATGCATTACATCTCACGTGACCTTTGCTTAAGAAGACGTCAGCCCTTTGCAACGCTAACGAAATGCTTCGTTCCTTGAAAACCCGTACCATCCTAAATAAATGTGACATGCATCGTGAAACCGAAAATTATATCTAAACCCAAACTCGATGCATATATTTTCTCGGCTCCCTGTTTAACCTTCTTCCTTCTTTAACTTGTGTACGCGAAAACCATACACATTCTCCCTTTTCCTGCAATAATTCACCCTCCCCGTGTGTATGTTCTTCTTTGAGAATCATGATAATAAATTTAGAGAGAATGGTGTCATTTAAAAACAACGTGGTCGACAAAACGGTCAATAAAAAAATTGAGGCGTTAAAAATAAAAGAGGATGAGAAAGGGGGGGATTTTTCAGCTCAATTCATAAATTATTTAAATTGCGTTGGAGGTTAAATTTAAACAGCATAGAGCCATAGGGGCGGCAGCATCAGGTTTGAGCATTGAGACACTCATGGCCAATGCCTGCAGACCTTGGCTGCAAACTTTTACCCTTGGGCCAAGTCCATCAGCTGAAATGAAACCCAATTTCAGCTCTTCAGGTCTGACTCTGATGCCAGCTTAATAATTCAAGCTCGGTGAAGCTGTAAAACTGTCCAAGGCCTGCTAAGATTTTCTTTTGTTAAAAGTTCAAGCTACTCTCTCTCGAGACTCACATCGCGACCCGCTTGATGCCAGCTTTTTCAGGCCAAAAAAGTTCCATAAGCCGATTTCTAAACAAAGGCTCTTGATACTATTACGCCACTGCTTCATTTTGTTTCCCATGCATGATAAAACAAATAAAAAGCAGTTAAATGCGACTCTCGGGCCCGGAGAACAAGAAAAAAAAACACAGCGCGTTTCGTGAAATTAGATCTAGCGATCTCCCTTGCGAATCGTCAGATTGCCGGCTTCAAAAGCTAATGCTTACAAGTTTTTGAATCGGCGTCAGGAAATTACAAAATATACTTCGATTTCCGGGATGTTCGATAATATTTCCTCCTCCTCCTTCTTCTTCTTCTGTTTCAGGAAGAAATATAATGCCCATTAGCTAATTAATAATTAATTAGAATAACTCCTGGCGGGAAAATGGGAAACTAATATCTATCCACTTAGTTTACTTATAAGAGATCCGCGAAACCAGAAAGCTTTTAATTCGATTCCTAATAAGAATTTATATGAATCCGGTCAGAGAGGAAATATCATTTTCGTAAACTACCCGGGTCTTTGTTTTAAAATCGAATGATAATAATGATTCTAAGAAGAAGAAAAAAGAAAAATGATTTTTTTTTCTTTCCCCCCTTTTGGAAGATTCCACCCGATACCGGGTTTTAAGTGGCGTAATCGTTGAACAAAAGGAACACTTTAGGAAAAGGATTTATGAATTATAAATCTTTGTATAAAAGGAACGGTACTCTCCTCCGCTTCTTCTTCCAACCACTTCTTTGTCATTCAATAGTTTCCTTTTTTCTCCCGATATCTACCCCCGCGTTCTGCTTATAAATATTGGTAAAAATTTTTTTTCTTCTTTCCATCCCGATTTTTTTTTCCTCCCCGTTCTCCTGTTTTTGACGGGGGATGCTGAGGTTTTGTTGCGTTATTGTATTCTATATGCACGGATCAAATTATTCGGTTTCGGTCGGATCTGATACCGCAATTCAGCGATTCTTAACCGCGTTGTGATACAAATCAGTCGTTTCGAAGCGAGAAATTGCAGGGTTGCGTTTAACGAAAAATGGGGCGCGGAGAATGAGTTAAATTATATTCGCAGGCGGAAAATTAAGTGGGGAAGAGTAGCCATGTTTGTAGGTGGCGAAACAGGCCAGATTGGCCCAGGAAAAATTGATTCAGCAGTAATATTTTTGCTTAACATTTTTGTGAATTTTTTTTTAAAAATAAAAATTAAAAACAAGCGGCATTGGCGCATTTTTCAGAGAAGGATCCAACAACTTATCAAAATTTCAGTTTTCCATCCAAGAAAATTTTGACCCACATTTTAAGAAGACAGGGCACTTATAGACTAGTCAAATTCACCCTGTCTTCTTAGAGTGTGAGCAAAATTTTTTTATTAAATAAAAACACCTCGACTAGGTTTTTGTGAGACGGAAGTAGGCTTCTCGTGTTGGAGAATAGCGTCCTTTGTATGACCCTTCGGCCCATGTTTGA
Source organism: Liposcelis brunnea (assembly GCA_023512825.1). Lineage (NCBI taxonomy): Eukaryota > Metazoa > Arthropoda > Insecta > Psocodea > Liposcelididae > Liposcelis > Liposcelis brunnea. The sequence continues at coordinate 10,130,435 of CM042070.1, read as the reverse complement.
CCCCGCAACTGGGCAACTTCGTAGCAGCCGCGATACCAGAAAGCTCACTGCCCAGCCTCTGCTTACTAGTGTGATCAAGTCTAGGAGGCTGCAGTGGGCACTAGTGCCCTGCACGGCCAGGTGGCTGCTCAGCGGCCACAAGGCAGGGCCAGGATGACGTGGATCGATAACGCTCGTCAGGAGGCTAGAACTAACTGCAGTTATTGTTTCTGGCGGCAGCTGGATGTCCCCCAAATAGTCCCACTACGATTTTTACTCTCTCAAAAAGCATTCTAATCCAGAATCCAATGACAAATCACAAAGATCCTAATCTGAAAAACATTTCACCTTCGACCAGCCACCAGGCTAATAAGACCGGTAAAGCAACATGTTATTTTGTAATTTTTTTTGGTTAGATCATACACGAAGCCTACGCTCATCTCACACCCATTTTTTTTATTCGCCAATTTACTAATAAACGCGGCGAGAACACTTCCGATATCTTACGCCATCTTACAAAACCGAACGAAAACATCAAAAGAAGATAGGAAGAAAAAAAAGGGAGTAATTTAATATTTGATGGATCAGAAACTCGAATCGAGCTCCAGTTCTATCCGTGAATGTGCATTAGATTTAAGTTGTCCATGATTACGATCTAAAAAAAGAAGAAGAAGAAAAAAAATAATCGGCTCCTACCGCTTTAGTAACGGACCCATTTACAGGTAATCTAAACAGGTTACCGGATGGGTACTTTCGGAATTGATGACTATACTAACAGTGGTCGGTAAATATTCCAGGCGTTTGAATATTTTTTGTTTTTATATCCGTAATGAAAAGTTTTAGGGAAAAACCGGGGAAGAAAAAAAAAATTTTATTCTTTAATATTCTTTCTTTCACGGCAGTTTTGAGTTGACAGCGATAAGAAGACGGGTCATACACCGACGTCAGCCGACGCTAAACTACCTTATTTATGATGTTAGGAGACATGAAAAATATTGTTTTCACTTTATCGGAATATTTCCATCTCTTTATAGGATTCCTACACAAGGGTCTATTAAGATGTTATCTACCCCATCCGAAGTTTTTCCTGTTTTTTTCTTTAATAAAGAATTTCTATTCGAATTCGTATGCATTTTTCCTGTCAGGGTGAAAGTATTTTTTGTGTATGGGTGATTTTCAGCCAGTTGAATGACGCCAGTAAGAGGAGAAAATAGAAGAGGATTTGCTGCTTCCAGCAAATGGTGAAGAAGGAGAGATTGGTGATAAGCGCCAATGAGGTCAAGTGAAGACCTCTTGGCCTAAGAATCTGCGAAAAAAATATGGCAAAGATTCAGTGTCCATATTTATTTTGTTTGGCAGCCTCTAAGATGCTGGCACTGCCAGCTCCTGAAGAAGAGATTTTTTTTGTTCTCCAATCAATACGAAGAAATTTTTCTAAGGTCAGAGGTGCTGAGGACAAGACATTAAAAGCAAAAACAGCGACAGAAACAGTTCTGGAATACATTTTTAATCCAAAAAAAATTCTGGCGAAAATCGATTAGTCAAGAAAAAATTCCAAAATATTTTTTTTTGTCAAGAAAAAATTCCAAAATATTTTTTTTGTCAAGAAAAAATTCCAAAATATTTTTTTTGTCAAGAAAAAATTCCAAAATATTTTTTTTTGTCAAGAAAAAATTCCAAAATATTTTTTTGTCAAGAAAAAATTCCAAAAATTTTTTTTTTGTCAAGAAAAAATTTCAAAATTTTTTTTGTCAAAAAAAATTAAAAATTATTATGGCCCAGAAAAAATTTTAGGAAACGATTACTTGAAAAAAAATAAATTGTAAAATAAATTCCTCTTTACAGAAAATAATTAAAAATCTCGTCCAGAAATATCTCCATTAAATAAAAAATTTGGCAACGGTTTGAAAATTAAATTTCGCTTGGGGCTCTACCACTTTTCGCGACTGCGCTTTGTCGAAGCAAAAAAACCGATCACACGAGGTTATTTGCTTTTAAATAAATTTAGATCCTGGGAATATCACGTTTTGTACATCCCTGATTTCCAGTTTGACCGGCAGCATCCACTCTTCAATGAACCGAGGCCGAAGTTGTTCTTCTTGTTGGACTCGCGTGGCTGCAAGGCGTGGCTCCATTCAGACCTCTTTGTCTTTTCCTAACCTCTCTCTCTCTCTCTTTCTCCTTCGTAATAGTACATTGACAAGTCATCGTTACCTTGCATATTCGTTCAGTATGTTTTCATATAAAAAATCTTCGTGTCATCGTTCTTCTTTAATTTGGGAATATTTTTTTTATGATGTATAGTGGTCAGGTATTAAAATGCGTAGTTCTCGGGCCAGCAACCTCAGGATTTTAACGTTCTATATAAAAAAAAAATCGGGGTAGCATTAAAAGCAGCATAAAGGGATAATTTAAAAACTTCTCCACTTAAAATCTGACTTGCTCTTTAACCGACTGGGAAATGAGGATCCCTTGACGGATTTTTAACGACCGTCTAATTTTTTTCCCTGCCTAAAAAAAAATTTTGTTTGCGAGGGGATTTCTTTTTTGTTATGGCGTTGTCGTACTTTGTAGTTTTCGATCTCGGGCTTGAAAGTAAATCCGTGTGCGTCATTATAGGGGATTTTATATCGAAGGGTAACTTCTGCGAAAATGCGGTTTTCTGCCATTTGACAAAAGGGAGAGGAAAAAAAAATATTTTAAAGGATGAAAAATATTTGCGTTTGCTACAAAGTTTTTGGAAAATTTCTCCCGAGTCAGAACTTGTATGTATATTTACATAAGAAATAAGGAAAAGAGATTTTCGTTGAGTTTTCCCTTGCAAACTTTGCTGATGCGTTATTTTTCCAAAAAACCCGGAGTTTTCTTCAATTTTCCCAAAGAGAACCGTGTCAAATCAAAGGATGCCTGCAAAATCATCACCTGTATATATTCCGGGCTTATTTAGTTAGATATTTTCTTTCTCATTCTGGATGAAATTGGGATTTTCAGGGGCGGAGATAGAAAACATAAAATTGCGGAACAGTGATGGAATTTCCAAAGTTTCAGGGCCTTAAAAGTCTTTAAGGGAAAAAATAAGGACTCTTCAGAGACTTAATACGATCACATAGTTGTTTTGTCAAATAAATCTTTTAAAGATTTTTATTAGTCGAACAAATCTTTTGATGATTTCTGTTAGTCGAACAAATCTTTTGATGATTTCTGTTAGTCGAACAAATCTTTTGATAATTTCTGTTAGTCGAACAAATCTTTTGATAATTTCTGTTAGTCGAACAAATCTTTTGATAATTTCTGTTAGTCGAACAAATCTTTTGATGATTTCTGTTACTCGAACAAATCTTTTGATGATTGTTATTAGTCGAACAAACCTTATGATGATTTTTATTAGTCGAACAAATCATTTGATGATTTTCATTTTAGTCGAACAAATCTTTTGATGATTTCTGTTAGTCGAACAAATCTTTTGATGATTTCTGTTAGTCGAACAAATCTTTTGATGATTTCTGTTAGTCGAACAAATCTTTTGATAATTTCTGTTAGTCGAACAAATCTTTTGATAATTTCTGTTAGTCGAACAAATCTTTTGATGATTTCTGTTAGTCGAACAAATCTTTTGATGATTGTTATTAGTCGAACAAACCTTATGATGATTTTTATTAGTCGAACAAATCATTTGATGATTTTCATTTTAGTCGAACAAATCTTTTGATGATTTCTGTTAGTCAAACAAATCTTTTGATGATTTTTATTAGTCGAACAAATCTTTTGATGATTTCTGTTAGTCGAACAAATCTCTTGATGATTTTTATTAGTCGAACAAATCTTCTGATAATTTTTTCTTGTGGAACAAATATTTTGTTAATTTTTTTAGTCGAACCAATTTTTTCAAAGGCAAAAATTCCAAATCCATGCAAATGATAATCCCCTGCATTCACAATCACTCATACAACTAATCACTCTGCATAAATAACAAAAATAAATTCTTTGACATTTTGCCAGACGTCCTCTAGCCACCGACAAATCTTTCCTTCAACCTAATTGACAAGCGACAAGCACCAGGATGATGCTTTCTTCAGGGTGGGCGAGCATTGTTACAATTAACCATATTGACATTCTAATCCTGTTTTCCAATGTTTTTTCCATTTAACAAAAAAAAAAAAAAAAAATCTTGATACGTTTCCTAATTTATCGGAATAATAAACATCCGAAAGGGATGAAGCGCTTGCTTTTTTTTTTCATTCCTCTTTTCTTCCTTTTTTCTCTCTGCTTCTGATGTTACTGCTTGATAAGAACATGATTGAAAGTTGTGGAGTTTTATCTGAGATTTAAAGCAAATGTTTTAGAGATTTACCGTTCCGCCGAATAAAAAAAAAATCACGTCTTAAGAATGAGTTTAAGAAACTTTTTAAAGCTCATCACATGTTTCCAAGGATCCCTCCAGTTTGTTCCGATTATCGTCAATTCCCGCTTTTATTAGAGCTAATCGTTAAAATTTTTTCGCCATGTTTTAACGACTTTCCCTACTTTTCTTTTAATTAAATTCGATCTTCGAATTGATTTTATTCCAAGAGCCAAGAATTTGAAATATTCAAGAGTGTTTTTACATTTTATAATATCGCGCAGGTTTTCACAAGGTCGAATATTTTCCTTCGATATGAAAAAAGGAAAAAACAAGAAAAAAGGAAAAAAATTTCAGAATGGCGGTAGCACGAATCGGTTTATCCGAGAATCCGATCAAAAAAAAGAAGAAGCTTAGGAATACCTTGATATCGGAGACTTTTAAAATGGAAATGATCGATTTTCAATGTATATTAGTATCTGGAAAACGGATCTGGATTTAGCGATTGGAAAATATCAGTCCCAGTGACAATAAGATTCAAAGTGCAGATTCCAATGCCGAAAGTCTTTCGGTTCACTGAAGAATTGTTATCGATAATTTTCATTCCCATCATATTTTCTTTTTTTTTTTTTTCCATCCCCCTACCAAGAATATTTTTTGAGTCGTATCTTCTACTCGACCAGAATTTATGATCTGATAAGAGTAAACGATGCGATTTCCTTTTCGAGGAAGAATATGATAAGCCTACGTCTTGTTCTCGAGATTTTTTTATTGGGGCGAGCATAAAAAATGATTTGAGAAGATTAGAATCATGAAGTTTTTTTTACTACAGGGGAAGCTCAAAAACGGGGTGGATCAAAAAAAAAAAAAGTAAGTGCAATAGAATTTTTTGACCAGGAAAAATTTTCATCATGAAAAAATTTTTTGGTGTAATTATTTTTTAAATTAAAAATTTAAGCCTTAAGCCTCACGCCGGCCCTGTAGAAAATCCTCCGGATTACTCTTTTAAAATCTTCAAGCACAAGAATGATTCTAAAAAATTTTTTGAGCTGAAGAAGTGCTAGAACGGAAAAAATCTCGAAAAACACTAAGCTTAAAAAAATTGCTTCCCCATTTCCACTTATTTAATTCAAAGCTAAAATCACGACATTAAATCGATAAAAAAAAAAACCGTCCAAAGACGAAAAAAATTCCCAATTAACTTTCCCTGAACTTTAAAAACTTTTTTTCCTTGTAGAAATTTTTTATTCTTTAAAAAAAAATGATCGGATTTCAATTTGTTAAAAAAAATGTGTGATCATTTAAATCCAACCTTTTTTTTTAAAAAAAAAACTAAACCGAACAATCTCCCAAAAAAAAAACCTTAATTCTTTTTTTTTACTTAGATCATGTTCAACCCTCCCTCTTTTTTTTTATTTCGACCTGTTGAAAGATATTCCATCAAGTTCTGCCAAAATAATGAAAGGAAAATCTCAGCAAAGAGAAATAAGAGAGAGAGAGAGAAGAGAGAAAGGCGGAGGCTCATCGATCAGCCTCGAGTATCCTGATTCACGGACCCTTGGCCCTTGTTGATGTGGTTTAGTAAAATACTGGAAATTCGATTCTCCCTCCCGCCGTTTCTCCTTCACACCGATGCTTTTGGGGTTTTCCAACTTTCCGCTCTGGATCTATCTATTAAATGACGTTTTATTAAACGATTTCTCTTTCGGGGCCTTTTGGGCAAAAAAAAAAAAATGACAAGGTGAAATAAAGAAAACTCCTAAAATATGTTCGTTAAAGCGTGAAAATCATTAAACGAGCTCTTCATGAAAATATTCTGCATACGAAATTTTTTTTTTTTTCATCCCACGAGGGAATTTTCATTCTTTCATCCTTCAAAGTCAGATAAATGTCGATGAACCGGGGAGATGTAAGGGAAAAAGGAAAAAGCTCAATAATATTAAAAAAAAAAAAAAGAATTATCGGCCTTGTTATCGCGAAACGTAAACAAAATATGAAAAAGCTTCAGCAAGATCCTGATACGAGCTTTAGATATTAAATAAAAAGTCGAAAAAACGAAAGAGGGGGAGTTAAATTAAAAAGACATAATGAGAGAAAAGGATGCTTTTGAAAAGGTTGACAGGCAATTCGGAGGCATGATTGAACAAACAAGACGCGGAAGTAATCGAGTTCCAATTTGCAGGAAGAGCCTATGGCTTTAGCAAATATCTAAACTTTAATTTAAAAACTTGAATTAAAAAAAAGAAAAAAATCCGATTATTCGATTTTTTTTTTTATTCTTCCCCCCGAAAAAAAAATAATAAAATCGAGAAAAAAGGTGAGATTTTGAGTTTTGTCCATTGGCGATCGTGTTTTTCCTTTTATTTTTCGGGGTAAATATTTTTTACTTTTGTTTAGTTTACTTTTCAATCCCGTGTTTACTTTTATGATAACTCATTTCGCTAAACATATCATCGTTTTTTATTTTTTTTTTGCTCAATCCCCGCTTCAGTTTTTTTGTTTCTCCCGATTTATTTCTTTTGAATCGTCGCATTATATTGTCTGCCGATCGGTTTCGGATTTTTTTATGATGTTCAATCCTCGTAAATAACGGAAAAGTTTTTCTTTTGAATTAAATTTCATTGTTTCTGATAAATTACGAAAATATCCTAATGTTTTGCGAATGGGTTGTTTTTTTTTCCTCTCCTAGCTTTTCTCTTTCTCTCTCATCTCTCTTTGTGTGCGTGTGTTTTTTTTTTTTTTTCATTTTGAGAGCGGGCGCTGCTTGTTTACTTCAAGGATGTTTTTCTTATCGAAATTTTGAATGAGGTTAGGAATTAAGGTCAAAAAGCTGAAGATTAAATATCTGACTAGTGCAGAAAACCTTTTTCTTTTTAAGTGGATCAGTGCTTGACTAAAAGTTGCCTTTTTTTGTAAGAAATAGTTATAATTTAATTTTAAATAATTATAATTTAATTTATTTTCGACTGCATGAAAATTGGCAACTCGCCTTCCTCAGGCAAGGGAAAACTGTTATTCCATAATCAAGACCATCCGGCCAAATTTACGGCTTTGACAGGGCTTAAAAAAGGCCAAATTTAGAGTTTTTGAGAATTTTCTCGAAAACGGCTTTAACGATTTTTTTTATTTTTTCGTGTGGAGATGCCAGGCTCTGTTAGAAACAACTTTTCCCTTTGGCATTTTTTGGAGAAAAATCGCCCTCCCCGGAAAATCCGAAAATTTTTAAGTTTTACCGATATGGGACTCGACTTCAACTAAAAAATGGTCGGGGATTTCAGTTTTTGGTCCATTTTGTGATTTGAAGGCAACCCTGCCAAGTTTAGAACTTTGGCAGGGCCAAAAAAGCCAAACAATGAATTTTCAAAGATTTTCTCGAAAACGGCCTTGGCGATTTTTCTTATTTTTCGTGTGAACATTCCTGACCCTTTTTAGAATAACTTTCCCTTTGGTATTTTTTTTTTTTTTGAAAAATTGCCCTCCGGAAAATCCGAAAATTTTTAAGTCGACTTCGACTGAAAAATGGTTGGGGATATCAAATTTTCAGTCCATTTTGTGCCTGCTCAAAAAATTTAAGAATTTATTTATTATTTTGTTTCAAATGAAGTCCCCAATGATGCTCTAATCGAACGAAGCTACAACCCGACAGAGCGAGAAAGTGAGTAGTCCTCCCCGGACTGCTGTTCCCCTAGTTTTTCTAGCCCAGTCACTTCCCTAGCGTAATTTCAAATACTCATCACTGCTTTAATGTCCTTTGTTTTGAAAACGCCCAAGCTTAAAGGTCCTTTATTAATGGGTAAGATCAAATTGTCCAAAACATCGCCCATTAATAAAGATTACATCTCTATTTCATATGAAAAACGGATGTTATTGGCCATCCATCATTTTCCAAAAACCTCTTTTCTCCTAAAATCGATATTCAAAAAAAAAAAAAAAAACCAACTTGAAAAAGCAAACACTTATTAATTCCATCTAGAACTACTAAATCATATTACCGGGCGATCCCGTCAATTTACATCTCAGCAGATGTTTATACAAGGTTTACAAACAAAACGTCAAACCTCCTTCATAAGATAAAAAAAAAAAAGCACTTCCCCAAGGTACTCGTATAGGTCTTCCAAGCAAACGGAAAAAAAGGCTATAAATTTCCCAAATGTCCACCCTTCTCCTGACCCGTAACGTTATTCCTTCCATCACATTTCCATGATATATATCAGACCCTAAACTGGAAAACGCGTCGCCAAATAAGTAATGAATGTATTAGATTTTTCTTTTTTTTTTTTTCTTCTTCTTCTTCTTCTTGTCCCTTGTAATATAAAAACTTTTCCTCCAAAATGATTGGTTTACTTGGAAATAAGTTGAAAAAACACCGTGGAGCAAGTAAAAAAAGTTAAGGGAATGGCAAGAAATTCGATAAATATGACAGTTTGACGACAGGGAAGTCACAAGGGAGATCGACACGATTTTCTTCCGCTAACCTAGAACCGTAGTTGTATTTTACGATCCCCAGCCTCAGAGAGATGGAACCTTTGTTGCTCATGTTTTACCTATAAACTTTTATTATAATCGGTAAGATTATATGATGTCATAACATAAACTTTTTCGAGCTGTCATATTCCAGGGACGGATTCGCGTGGTAAATTTCCTTTTTCTTTTTTGCAATTTTCTCAAGAGAGCTTGTAATCAGCCTGGAGAAGAATTAGCTAAAGCCATCGACATATTAGCAGAAAGTTATATCAATCAAGTTTTAAGTCTCTAAAAGTCTTTAAAAAACCTCACCTGGATTTGTTCAACAAGACTACAAGAAATTATCAGAAAGTTTGTTCGACTACAAGAAATTATCAAAAAGTTTGTTCGACTACAAGAAATTATCAAAAAGTTTGTTCGACTACAAGAAATTATCAAAAAGTTTGTTCGACTACAAGAAATTATCAAAAAGTTTGTTCGACTACAAGAAATTATCAAAAAGTTTGTTCGAATAGAAGAGATTGAGAAAAGATTTGTTCGACTACAAGGAATGGTGGAAAGATTTGTTCGAATAGAAGAGATTGAGAAAAGATTTGTTCGACTACAAGGAATGGTGGAAAGATTTGTACGAATAGAAGAGATTGAGAAAAGATTTGTTCGACTACAAGGAATGGTGGAAAGATTTGTTCGACTACAAGGAATGGTGGAAAGATTTGTTCGACTACAAGGAATGGTGGTTTAGTGGAAAGATTTGTTTGACTACAAGGAAAGGGGGAAAGATTTGTTCGACTACAAGAAATTAACAAAAAGTTTGTTCGACCATAAAAAATTGTGGAATGAATTGTTTGACTACAAGAAATTGAGGAAAGATTTGTTCGACTACAAGAAATTGTGACATAGTTTTTTGACTTAAAGAAATTATCAAAAAATCAAATTTTGCTTGTAAAAAATTTATCTCGGAAAATATTTTTATTTGAAATTTTTTTACATTTTTGGCTAGTTAAGTTTTTTGTATTTTTTTCTTGCGTCGACATGGCCCCCAAAAAACCCACTTTTCCACTTTTTTTTCATCCGTCATTTCCTATAAAAGTCTTTTAAATCACGTGCTTATAAAATTGACAATTATCATTTTAAACTTATTTTTCTCGTAATTAAAACCTTCGGTTTCGAGCTCTGCTTAAAACTTTCAAAGCTTCACATTCACAATTAACCTTGAAATGTTAATAAATGATTCCCCCCCATCGATTTTCCGCGAATTAAAAATACAGAGAGAAACCCGTTTGAATTTTTAAATTCCTACCTTTCCCTTTTTTTTAAAAGTTTGCTTGACGCTAAACCGTTCTCCCTTTTTGACTAAGTTATGAGTTATTATAGATTACTTTTTATTTCGGTAATTTCCTTCTAAGTGCTAATCTCGCCCGAATCAAAAGCAACACGAAAAAAAAAAAATAAATTTCAAAGGATAAAAACGGGGAAATAGGCAGAATTGAAAATATTCAAAGAGGGAAAAAAGGGGTAAAATTGAAAAACGAAAATTCTACTTGACTGCTTATTGCCGGGGTCTTTTGTCGTTAATGTGTTAGTGCCCCATCAATTTTCCTTGTTGAATCGCGCCTAATGTCTTGTGGTGCTGTCGAGTACTCAGGAAGTGACAATATGATGAATGTATGGGGTAACAATTTGTCATTCTTCTGCTCTTATTTCCTCTCTTTCTTATGAACCTCGTTGCTTTTCTTTTTTTTTCTCTCTCTCTCTCTCTGCTATTCCCCCTCGCTACGTTTTTTCTTGACTTATTTAAAAGTGTCATTTCGTTAAATCAGTTCGTTATTTAATGATGTTCATTTTCCTGAAGCCGCTCCTCGGGAAACTTTTCCTTCAGGATAGTTGCACAAAAATCTAGGTTAATAAAATTTATCGAGCTTTTCCTTTTTTTTTTGAGTTTTTTTTCCCTGATAAAAAATTAGATGTAATTTAAGTTTTTTTTTTTCGGAGTTTGGTATTTAGCTCCGGTAAAATTGAGATTCGATTTCTATCATGATTTCTGTTAACGAAAAAGAAGGAATTTTCCCAGAGTTGTACGAAAAAAAAAAAAAAAAATGTTTCCAAATTGAAAAAATCGCAGGCCATAAATTTGTCAGATTTCTATCTTGAACCCGATTTTTTACCCATTTTTTACGGAGAGATGATTTCCTTGCAAAAGATTCTTCCCCTCCCTCCCTCGGCTCCCGACTCTCTCTCCGGTTGAGGTTTTAATGCAATATCGATCACTGCAATGCTGATCGAAGTCTCCCCGTGGAAGTCTCATGGGAACCAAGATGCTGCCGTCTTAGTTAGTATGCAAGTCTCGATTTCCGTCCCCGTAGCCTTACAACTAAAGAACCATCAGACTTATTTTCTTCCTACGGTATATCCATGGAATTCCAAAATGTCGTTCCCTTTGTAAAGGCCTTGTTATCTCCTTGTCATCGGGATGTTTCAGACCGGGAGTTCTATTTTTTATTCATTATGCTCCTGATTTTGGAATTTTATTTATTAGGAAAGAATGTGGCTCAGCGGTGGTTAGGCCAAAGGAATCTAAGCTCAAGCTTTGTCCACAAATTGCAACTTCAGAGGTAAAAATTTTGTGTAAAAAGTAACACTTTTTAGGAGTAAAAAACGGTCTACACCGTCAATATATCAACATGTTTCAGTTAAATTGACACAGCACAGAGTTGTTTTTTAACATAAAAATCTTAACACATTTTTTGTGTAGACTGTTTTCTACACAATTACACAAAATTTTCACCTGTGTTAACGATTCTTAAGCTAATACATTCTCTTGTTGAGTTCCTTGAAGCCTAAATAAGCCGAAACTAAGCCATGTAAAGCAATTAGAGCCTTCTAGTCATGGGTCAAGAAGCAAGAATCATCAGCGCGTTTAAGTCCCGTGCTGCTGTCTTCCACAATAAACCAGCAGGGACGTACTTAGACTAATGTCGCTCCTTGGAAAGAATGAATCCGCCAACTTACCTAAAAAGAAAAAAAAGAAACCAAAAATTAGAAAATCGATCATCAACGTCTGCTTTAATTTTTTTTAACGATTTCCTCTCTCTCATAATTGCAATCCGATAAATACACCGGAAAAACGCCTCAGCAATCAACCCGTTTCCCGCCTTTTCCTTGAAAAGCCTTGTATAAAAACGACTGTCAAACGGTAAGAAAGACAAGTGTCGACGCTTTACGCCTACCTGTCATACACTCGACAAATAAATGTTCCTGAGCGAACCAGAAATTAATTCGCGAATTGTCAACCGAATTCATGATTTATCGTACTCTTTGTTATTTTATAAATTAAATAAACTTGATATGAAATTGAAAAATGACTTGACAGTACTCCCCCTCTCCCGATTGCCCGCGCTTTCGGCATTAGAAAACAACGTTAGCCGCTTTTTTTTGCTGCTGCCGCTGCTGTTGTTGTTTTGAAATACACGGACAATCAATTCAACGAAAACATGTGAAATCGACATTTTTTTCATTTTCGAAAAGCAGATTTGTTTAAAAAGAACTTTTCTTTCCTCCTCTTTTGTTACGTTTCAAAAATAATAATCAAACAAAACAAAAAAGATGGATGTATACGTGGCGAAAAAAAAATTTAAAAGACATTAGGATTAGGATAAAAAAAAAGGGGGAAATAAATTAATTTTGAATTAACACACTCGGTTGAATATAAGCTTTTCACCTGGAGGCTATCCTAACTTTAGCGAAAACTTTACCAACTTATCCACTAAACAAATCATTAGGTTTCCCATCGTGAACGCCACGGGCTAACTATTTCTTGTTTCAGAATCATTTATCATCGTGATAATTTGATATTGAACGTAATTTCGATTTTAGCAGATGCATACTAAAGCCATTTTTTTTTGCAATTGTATACAAATCGGTTTAGTTTTTCAGTAGCGGACTGAAAAATTTTTGAAAAAGCTGTTGGCAGTCTGAAATTCAGATCGGCGATTAGGCTCAACAAGGCTTAATCTAGCCTCATTGTGATGCAAGCAAAAATCTTATCCCTGGCTAATTTCTGGCTTTAAGTGGCTTAGGTCACTAACGAAGCTCGGTGAAAACCTCTAGATAATACCTTAAAATCTATAACAGAGGTTTCACCAAAGCCAATTTAAGCCGCTAAAGCCCGATCTAATTTATCCGCAGCCGATTTTGGCCGAGGGGTAGCAGTAATAGACAATTTGAAACTAAGAGACCAAGATAGACCAAAGCAGAACCTTGTGAAGCCACTATAAGCCCAAGTCAAGTCGTCTCAAACTCCTACAGCCCAAAGCGAAGTCATCTGAAACTACTAGGGACCCGACTGAAGTCAGCTGAAGCGATTTCAGGCCTCCACTTGAACCTTAAAAGCCACTAGAAGCCCAATTTGAGCCAATTGAAACCCTTAAAAGCCAAATGAAGCCACTAAAAACTCAAACGAAGCCATCTTAAGCCACTAAAAACCCAAACCAAGCCATTTGAAGCCACTAAGGGCCCAAACAGAGTCGACTGAAACCATTAAAGACCCCAGCTAAACCCTTTAAGTCACTAGAGGACCAAGTTGGGCCATTTAAAACTCTTAGAAGCCAAAGCCAAGCCCTCTGAAACTACAAAAGGCCCAAACTTAGAACACCGAGATCCCACTAAGCCCTTGGAGGCCATTAGAAACTCAAATGGAGCTTCTGAAATTTTCATGGGCCAAATCCAGGCTCTCTAAAGCCACTTAAAGACTAAGGAAGTCCAAGAGACCGAAGCAAAGACCTCTTGAGCTACTAAAAATCCAAACGAAGTTTATTGAAGCCACTAGGGAATAAAGTTGAACCTCCTAAAATTTTAAGAGGCCAAAGCCAAGACCTTCGAAGCCAATAGAATATTATCTGAAGACTCAAGAAACATAAATTAATCCATTTGAAGCTACTCAGGACCAAAATTAAGGAATTTGAAGGCTTTGGTAAGCCAATTGAAGCCACAAAGGCGAGCCCAGACAGCTGGAGCCACCAGAAATCGTAGCAAAATCACTAGCGCCTCTTAAACTGTTCAAAATGCAATATAATTTTGCTGGAACAGTCAGAGATCAAACCTAAGCAAGACCTAAAGCTGTTTAAGCCACCAGGGGTCCGAACTGAGCCAGGGCGACAATGATTTAGACCTTTAAAAACCTATGCAGCAGTCAGATTAAGCCCATCAGAGATTTTGGCTTGTAAGAAGAGAACTAAGATGTAGATCAAGGCTGCAGAAAAGACTCCGACTTCCTTTTAGTTAAGGCTTAGGCCTTCTTCGGCGCCTTTCATCAACATCGCCAATCCGTTCCTGTAAACTGATAACATAGGTTGATATATCGTTTCATTGTCAGCGGATGTAATTTGTTTCCTGCCAATTTACTTTTTATTTATTGAGATTAAAATCAATCGGGGAGAGAAAATTCAAAATCAAGACTTCTGCGAATCTTTTTCCATTTTAATTTATATATATATAAAAAAAAAAACCTCAAGACACTTTGCCATTCGGAAACCTTTTCTCAAAAACTAGCCATTAATCAATGATTCCATCTTAAAAGAAAACAAACCAGAGTCGTCAACGAAATTTTTTTTTTCCTTTTCCGCCTCCCCCTCCGAATCCTTTTTTTCCCCCTCCCCTTCTTCTTTTCCCTTTGGCATTCCTATTGTTCCGTCGGTTGTTTTCCACGAATCGGGAGACTTTTAGAATTATATCAAGGGAAAAAGAAATTCACAGTAAGACGATTTTTAGTGCTGAGAAATACATAACAACTTACTTAACCGGTTTCCTCTTTGCCTGGGTTTTCTTTTCCGTCTTTTCCCGTACAACTTCGGGGTTAACCTTTTTTATGGCCCTATTTTTTTGCTACCGGGGGGATGGAAAAAAAAAACACAAACCCACACAAGCCTTTCATTTTGCTAAAATTTATTTCAATCTTACCTCGGGATTATTACAACCGATTCTTTCTCCACGGGTAAAAAACGAATCAATAACCATTTTTGTTCTAGCTTCAGAGTTATTGGATAACAATAAATAAAATTTTTATCGGGGACCTTTAAACGTGTAATAAGATTTTTTTTTCCCTTCCCCTCCTTGCGTTCAATTCCTTTTGATAAACTACGAGCGGGGAAAAGGAGAAGAAAAAAAAAGATGCGAATAAAATAGCATGAATGAGAAGTCATTGTTGGATAAAAGTGTATATTACTGCTGAATGAGCACTTGCTCGGAACGGTTAAAACTAACGACGCGACTAAAAACAATTTCAGAAAGGATTCCTCCTTCCGAGATAACATAAAAATGAAAAGGTTATCTTTCCCTCGAAGGGTAATGTTTTACTGTTAATTAAAGTCTAAGACTCAGCCATCTTGAGCCAAAGGTTTGGGAGGTAGAGCTTTAAAAGAGAAGTTGTAGAAGAATTTTATCCTCCGCCCTCGGAAAAAAAAAATCGATTTAAATATTATCTTACTGGGAATTCATGACCGAATTTGTAAACAGTCTGAGTGAGAATTTTATTTTTTTCCTTTTTTTTCTTTCTTTTTTTTCCTGCTACACGCTGAGTTAAGGTGCAATGGAGTAAGTAAATACAGTTTCTTAAAAGTTGTTTTTCTGTAAGTTTTGACTCGAAGGAATAATTCAATATACTGTCACGTACCTGCTGAATTTAAACTTTTTTTTGTTGGGAAAAATTTTATTTTCTTCGCCTTTTTTTTGATGCCCCAAAAGCGTGATCAATCTTAGGGAAGAGTATTTACTTTAAAAGAATAAAAGTATAAATAAACTTGCCAGATTTTTAACATCAGGTTTAAGGCGGTTAATTTTTTGAAAATATTAAAAATTCAAAATTAGTTAATTTTTTCATGTCGAACAAGTTTTATGATAATTTTTCCATATCAAACAAACTTTTCATTAATTTTTTCATGTGGAAGAAATCTTTCAATGATTTTCTCCTGTCGAACAAATCTTTCAATGATTTTCTCCTGTCGAACAAATCTTTCAATAATTTTCTCCTGTCGAACAAATCTTTCAATAATTTTCTCCTGTCGAACAAATCTTTCAATAATTTTCTCCTGTCGAACAAGTCTTTTTATAATTTTTCTCCTGTCGAACAAATCTCACAATTATTTCTCCTTTCGAACAAACCTCACAATTATTTCTCCTGTCGAACAAACCTCACAATTATTTCTCCTGTCGAACAAACCTCACAATTATTTCTCCTCTCCAACAAATCTCACAAATATTTCTCCTGTTGAACAAATCTTTTTATAATTTTTTAGGCCTCAAATATCTCCATTTTTAATCTTTGATCTCATATATTCAAAAGCAATAACTCCCTCATTATAAACTTGCATACCTGATACTTATTACATATTCCCATTCTCTTCATTATCGATATTAAATAACGGTCATTTCAAACGCGATTTACACGACTACCCATTCTCTCAAATAGCTATAATCATATGGAGATTATTAAATAAGTGCAAAACTTGCTCCAATTTACCTTTTAAAAAAAAAAACCTGAAAATTCCGTTACGCACTTTTCGAACATTAATAAATCGATCCATCAAACTAAAAAAACATTCCGCTAAAATCGATTCCCTCTCTCTCATCCCCGGTTAAAAACAATTCTCGATCACGATCCAAGAATCGTAAATCAGATTGGAAGTCCACCAAGGGAAAATGTTTCTCATTAAAAACAAGGTAACAAGAGTTACATTATCGATCGGAAATAAACCGGACAAACAAATGAGATTCGATTTTCCCAAAGACGAAAAACCTTCCCCGTTCCTTCCTGCCGAGTCCCTCCTAGACGCAAATGCCATTACTTGTTTACACACAAGTTTCTCTTTCACTCTCAGCTCTCCCTAATGTTATTTGAAGTGAAAAGCTTCTATTATGTGTCGGTTTAACCGGATAAGACGCCAATGCAGTTTTTTAAAACGAAATGGCCTCTTCCCTCAAATAAATTTCCTCTTCCACCATAATTAATTCCATATTGATTTCTATCCCACAAATAGCTTTTCATTATGCAAAAATAACAACAGAGATAAAATTTTGACAAATGCGGCAGTTTCCACATATGCATCGGATAACGGCGCCAACATCCAATGAAAATATACAAAAAAAAAACTTTCCGCCTTGACCGGATGAACAAATAAGCATTAAAAAAGAAGTTTTGATTATCCGCATGAAAAGAATCTAAGACAAATCACCACATGTAGAATAAACGAAACGACATTTATTAATCTAGTTTATGCCCCAGACCTTTTCTTCGCTTTTTCTCAGAGAGAGAGAGACGGAGAGGGAAAAAAAAACTTTTTCACAAGATTTTTTTTTTTCTAATCTTGGTCGATCTTCTCTTTTAAAAGGTCTTCAACCACGTACTAGTAATTTCATCTGATGTGTACTTTTACCATTACACAAGTCAAAAGGTTCCTCAGACCGGAAATTTTTCAAAGAAAACATTCCAATGTGACATTATCAAAAAATCTCACCAAAAATGATTTAGTAAAAGACAACAGTCCAAACCTAAAATGGCTGGCTGGATTTTACTCACGATCCTAAAACTTGATCTTAAGTCCAAAATTCCCAACAACTCCCATGTTTGAGTTTTGGAATCAAAATTTTAAGTTTAGCTCTAAAACTTCATTTTGCACACTCAAAATTTAAAGCCAAAGCTC
Source organism: Liposcelis brunnea (assembly GCA_023512825.1). Lineage (NCBI taxonomy): Eukaryota > Metazoa > Arthropoda > Insecta > Psocodea > Liposcelididae > Liposcelis > Liposcelis brunnea. The sequence continues at coordinate 10,112,960 of CM042070.1, read as the reverse complement.
TGAATTAAAATTCTAAAACCTAATTCGGAGATAAAATCCTAGAAGCCAGATTCAGATTATGAAAATTTTTCGAGAGTTGCATGTAAAATGATCAATATCACTTAGTCACTTTTTTTCTATACAACTAGATTCACATTTTGCTGTTAAGTAGATGAACGTTGACCTGGTCACCATAAATCTCAATCAAAATCTTGGATGTATTCTTGCGTCAAGCCTTTCTGATAATGATCTAAAATATTTGTCCAGCTGGCCCAAAAAAAATTCACTCGCACAGCATTCACTCCTTGAAATTTTTCCTCTGTTCTGAATAACTAATGCTAACAAAGATGAATAATTAATTCACTGAAATAAATCACTACACTCAACCATATTTTCTTGAAATTGATTCCTGATAAAATTTTGAATCTTTGTAAGCCTGAAATTCTCTTGAGGTAGCTAAAATGCTAATTCCAGATTTTTATTCAACAATTCACTCAATTCTGCACCATTTACTCCTTCATCAAACATAAATCCAACTGGAGAATTTTTATAAAATGATAAACTCGAGGTTTTTAAGATTCTCAATTGAAGTTCTAATTCCAAAGCACTAACACAACCAAAAATTTTTGTATAATGCATAATACCTACAACAGACAAACCAGTATCAATTAAAATCAATGAACGAGCTTAAAAACAAGGACAATTGAACTATTGGTGCCTCAATTTGAGAACGTGACCAAATATACATCCATTTTGGTTTCCATCTCGTTTATGATTATCCTTCACAGCTTAACTTCATCTTATCCCATAATCCAGGCCTGAGAGAAGCTATCTTGAACGAAATATTAATAGCACATATTTATAATTTGCAGCAGACATGAATTCATGCTCGGCTTTTAGGTTATTATTCTCCTCTAGTCTTCCTTTTCATTCCACTGGCACTTTGGTGTAATATTTATAAAATTCTGAACTTTTTTCAAACCTGAGAACATCAGGTTTATCTAATTTTATCACAAAAAAAATCAGCTTTGATTCATAGTCACACACCTTGATAAAAAGTAATTGCACCATGAGGTTAGAAAAAAAAAATGTAAAAAAACTTCGAGAATTTTAAGAATATTTCTTTAGGTCGGTTAATTAAACGACAAAATAGTTCAAAGGGGATAATCTCAACCTAAAAGCTGTAGGGTACTATTTCAAGCTGGGAGAAAACAAAAAAAAAACTAACCTAAAAAGCAGATCTCACAATGCACACCTTTAACCCGCGGCATCTTCAAAGTTCAAACACTTGCACATTTTTTTTCACAATCACACATGTTTGCATTAAATAATAACAGAACATAAACACAACTAATTTATAGAGAAAATAATATCAAAAAATCCGAAAGAAGCTACCGGTAACTGATCGCTTGGTGAGAAATTCGGAGGGAAATGACACCCGCGCATGCTCAGTTAACAAAATGTCTAACGGAAATCTGCGAACATTTCCGAGTCCACGTCGACGTTATGATAAAAATAAAAAATTCTCATGAAATAAAACTTATTTTTCGCATAAGCTAACAATGGGTTTTGAACGGTTAGTTATCGAGGGAATCATGATCGTTTAAATTTCAACGACGAAAAGAGAACAAGGGATGGTTTTATGTAACGATGTCTCTTGACCTTGAAGTAACAGTATTTCCAAACAAATTTAGTATGATTTCAGCATGGGAAAATGTTCATAATCGTAAAATCGCATGGATAGAGTTTTAAAGTGAATTTTTTGAATATTTCGTCTTAAAAAAAGTCTCCAGACGAAAGGCGACTCTGATTTTCACAACAACATGGCGGCTCCTTTGAAGAAAAAAAATACCGGCTCCATCAACACACAAGTCAATTCTTGATCATGTCATTGATTCGGGGTTAAAATTAGAGTTGAAAACAAAAATTAATTGGATTTCTCGTAAGGAAAAAAAATCTTCAACCGTCTGGATGCAACAAAGTGCGTAGAATCGAGTGAAATGTCAAGTAAAAGTGAATCAGGTTAGGTTATGTCAACCATTATTAGCCCATATTGACAAATTAGGGATATAAAATTTTTAAACCTCAATTTCAGGTCAGCTATAAGAATACATGCTTCAGTTCATTGATTTAATCCAGTTTGACTTGTCATCGCAGGAGTAGTGAATAAAAAATTTTATGAACGAATGCAAGAAGTGGAATTTTTTCTCAGAAATCAGCATGAATATTTCAAAAATAGCAACTGCTGCAATTAACTGTTGAGGATGGATGTAACAAGAATGTTTTTATGATTTACTCTGAAAATCATGGTAAGTCTGTTTAATTTTTTTCCTGCAATAACAAAACGTAGCCCAATGTATCTAGCTAAGTTAAATGTGATTCGTAATTGCTTTGAAATTGATATTTCTCTCCAACTAAGATGCATGGGTGAACAGTTTTAGATATTTTTTCTGTTTTGAACGTTACTAGTGGTGTGATTTTTGTTTCAGCTGAATAATAACAGTCAATTGGTCTGAATTTTTGGATGAACCATAATAGAAGCAAAACCTATAGAGAATGGGGAGCTGTGAGCAGTTACTGATATTATCGACTAAACTTTAAGGATGTGTCTACCTCAAAATTTCCGATTAATCCAGTTGTGCAAAAATATTTTCTCATAAGGCTACTCGGTTATTTCTAGTGTAGCTATTCCAGGGATTCTAAAAAAAATCCTACTTTTCTTACTTGACCGTACCCAAAAAAAATTTCTCATTCTATGAATCAAAATTAATTCTATTTTCTGGCAATATTTTTATCTCGAATTTTTTTTCAACTTCCACATGCTTATTTACAAAAATGTTTTAAGTTGAAGGGATTCCAACACCGAAAAGTTTTTTTAGGGAATAACCTTTCTTCTATTCCTCTACAATTCATATCTTTCCCCTTTTTAAAAAAAATTGAAATAAATTGTATCACGTTGACTTTTTGATTGAATTCTCTCTTGTCAGGTTTTTGTGGAGAATATTATTTTGTTCGTCTTCCTATTTTTTGAGTTAGTCGATACCCAACGTTTTTTTTTCCTTTTTCTTTTTTTTTTCTTCTTTTCCCTCGCTCATTTTCTTTTCATCCGACGAATCAAGATGAAAAAGTTATTTATCTTAATGGAAGTAGAAGAGATTGTAATGATTGTAAAAAGAAGAAGAAGAAAAAATAAAAACTTCAGATGTTTTAACGTTTGTAGTTTTTTTTTTCCTTTTTGCTTTTAATAAATACCGTCGCCATTTTTTGAATTACATTTTGGGTAGTGGACCCATAAGGTAAACTCTCTTCACACTTTTCATTTAATCTCAACTTTCTAAAAGCATCCGAGGAATAAAGGTTCAGATGAATTTCCATCGAAATTTTTTCCCTCCACACGTTTTCCCGACCTTGCAGCAAAAGTTTGAATTTATAATCCAGAAACGGGTCGAATCTTTTTAGTTTCAAGTATAAAACATTAGAATGACCGTTATACGTTGCAGATGTGACTGAAAATTTCCCTCGAGAGAGGTCTTGGCCATCGGAAAAAAAAAAAAAGTTGGTGTAGTTTTTAGCCGAGTAAATCGATTTTTTTTTTCCTTGGCGGGGGAGGAAGAAGACAAAATAGTTTTAATCTTTCTAAAAGCCTTAAAGCAAACGTTATTTAAAGTACTATGGAAGGTAATATGCGGTTTTTATCTTTAAAAGGAAGAGCAAGATTGATCTGTCCCGGGAAAGAGAGGAAGGTTTTCTAAAAACCTTTTAATATTAATTCCCTAAAGGGCTCTCTCCCACGTTAGTTTTTGTTTTTGCTTCGCCGTGGAATTTAAATAGTTTTGGGAAAAAAATAAATGACCAAGCAAAGGTGACCAGTCAAACTGCAGGTTGATTATAATTGGGGAATCGTGGCTAAACTAGACCTAAGTTTGTTAAAGCAGTTAAAGTCCTTTAAATAAACTTTGCAGCCCTGGCCCATTTTAATCTTGCGAATTTTCCCAACCTAAACATGAGAACAAGATATTTTTGAATGTTTTTCAAAGCGTCTTACATGCAAAAACTTAAAATATATCTTCCGAGTCAGTCATCATAAATTTCCATCTCAAAAATTGTTATTGTCATTAAAATGGTTTAAAGCCCGTGGAAGCTGCAGAAGTGTTCGCTGGGAAAACTTCTAAGCGGAAATTTTCGAGTGCCGTTATAACAGAACGACTGTGAATAGCTCTGTTAACTTTTGTTCCTTGCTTCTGTAAATTTTTTGCTCCGATGATTCTCAAACTTCTCCCCCCCCCCCCCCCCCCCACCAAAAACCCAAATTTTTTACTCAGCAGAGAAATTTGCGCTCGAAAATAACAATAGAACCATTCGGGAATTAATGTTTTTTTTTTTTTAATATTTTTAACTTAAATCCTGACAATTGTTTTGTTGCAAATCGGAAAACGATCGTGGAGGGGGAACGATGATGGAATATAAAAAAATCAAGATGAGAGATAGCTCCCAAGTTAATGGAACCGAAAAAAAAAATCTATTATTAATCGCCGAGAAATGAAAACTCATCTACCCGATTGTTATGAATGAAAACTGTAAGCCGGAAAACAGTTCTTAGAAGGGGGATGATAAAAAATAATAATGATCAGTGGCGTCGGCCTGTTTTTTAAAATCAAAGGACATTAAATACATTTTGAATAGTAAATCCGCCCCTTGTCGGTTTTCCAATTTCCCATCGTATTAATATTAGTTTCGAACGCGTCTTTTTAAAACGTAAGCCCAAACTAAAAACCTTCTCTCTCTTCTCGTAATATCTTTTAAGAACCTTTTGATATTCTTCCGGGAATTTCCACGGGTGGAAAATCGGTTTCAAAAAACTTAATTTCAGTCTCTTTTCCTCAGGTATATACACAGTGTATATGTCTAAAAAAGGGAGAGGGAGGGAAGTAATAAACGGAAAATTATATTCCCATTTGGTTTTTGGGTTGAAAATTATTTTAACTGCGGATTTTAATTCTCGGTTCGTGCCCGAGTATAAGGTTTTGTGTGTATTGGGAAAGTTTTTCGGAAGGGGGGCTAAATTCAGCGTGACGCTACTGGAGACGTCCTTTGTCTGCTGCGGAGGATTTATCTCTGTGTGAAGGCGCCATTGTCGGGAAGTTTCTTATTCGCATTGATTACATTTACTGAAGTTTAGATTACCAATCAAACTCTTTACCCAAAATTAATAATAAAAAAAAGTTTGTTGTTCCATCTTGTTTTTTATCGGAAACTCCTTCGTCTTCTTAACCTTGATAAAAACTTTTTTTTTGCATCTTTCTCAAAATAAAGTTATGCTCCGGGTTTAATTGTTTAATTGCGATGAATTATTTTTGAGACAGAGAAAAAAATCGGCGCCGTTGACTCTGACAAAATTGTCAAAAGATTTGTCTGATAAGTAGAAATTATTAAATAATTTGTTCGACTAATAAAAATTGTCCATGGATTTGTTCGACTAATAAAAATTGTCCATGGATTTGTTCGACTAATAAAAATTGTCCATGGATTTCTTCGACTAATAAAAATTGTCCATGGATTTCTTCGACTAATAAAAATTGTCCATGGATTTCTTCGACTAATAAAAATTGTCCATGGATTTCTTCGACTAATAAAAATTGTCCATGGATTTCTTCGACTAATAAAAATTGTCCATGGATTTGTTCGACTAATAAAAATTGTCCATGGATTTCTTCGACTAATAAAAATTGTCCATGGATTTCTTCGACTAATAAAAATTGTCCATGGATTTCTTCGACTAATAAAAATTGTCCATGGATTTCTTCGACTAATAAAAATTGTCCATGGATTTCTTCGACTAATAAAAATTGTCCATGGATTTCTTCGACTAATAAAAAATTGTCCTTGGATTTGCTCGACTAATAAAAATGGTCCTTAGATTTGTGCGACCAATAAAAATGGTCCTTAGATTTGTGCGACCAATAAAAATTGTCCTTACATTTGTGCGACTAATAAAAATTGTCCTTAGATTTGCTCGACTAATAAAAATTGTCCATAGATTTGCTCGACTAATAAAAATTGTCCTTAGATTTGCTCGACTAATAAAAATTGTCCATAGATTTGCTCGACTAATAAAAATTGTCCATAGATTTGCTCGACTAATAAAAATTGTCCTTAGATTTGCTCGACTAATAAAAATTGTCCATAGATTTGTTCGACTAATAAAAATTGTCTCTAGATTTATTTAACTAACAAAAATTATTAAACGCTTTGTTCGAAAAGAAAAAATGATATTTGTATTAATAATAATTTCCACTTATATTCCAACTAACAAAACTTTTTTGTTCTTCTTCACCATTCTAAAGACCTTCCTTTCACACTCGTAGGCGAATCCCACAAACATTATAAAACCATCCTTGATCTTCATTTTTTCTCTCACTGCAACTCACATCGATTGCATACCACTCAATTAAATAATCCGATTAAACAAATAAAGACATTAAAAAAACACCTTCTAACGACCTTAATTTTAATCATTAAGGTCGAAAAATCCTAAAATTGTACGGTTTAAAATTTTACATATTAACGGGCCAGAGAGAAGGAAAGAGAAAAGGAGATAATTTAAACCGCAGCGTTAGAATTTTAATGGAGATTTATGAAACTCAAAAGATGCAGATTATACCCGAATCGGGTGAAAATTTTCGAAATAAATATATTAATTCAAATATTTATGGGAGTGCGTGTTGGATAGAAAGTGTGAATGAGAGTATAGCGTGCGTAGGTTTTTTTTTGCACATTTCTAGTTAAGGAAGGCGTATAATTATCGCGATTAGCTAAATTTACTTTGGAGTGAGGTCAGTAGGGTCATTTAATCTAATCATTCAATCGCGTAGCCGATTATTTTCACCCGCACGATCTTAGTTAACGAGAATGATACGTTAATAAGATTTTTTTTTCCTCTCCTGGAAAAATTAAAAAGGGGAGAAAAAAAAAGGTTACAGAAAGCAATTGAATAGGAATGAATTCTTGAATAAATTCACGACCCAAAAGGGAAATGGTTATGGTGGTTTCGGAAAACCTAAATTGCTATCGAGAGTGTCGTGCCCAACTGTGGCGTCTTGTTTTCTAATTACTAGACTTCGATACTTTATCATTTCGCGGTAGATGGAGCGTTATAAAGATTTTCAAACTTTTAATTATGTGATTTGTTGCTATTGTTTGTTAAAGTTTCATTTCTCGTACGTCATTTTCCCCGCGTAGCCCAACTTTTTCCCATAAAATCCTTCCCCCGGTGTTTCGCATCTTTTAAGAAATAATATAAAAGAGGAGTTCGCGTCGCTTTTTCTTTCCTGATTTCCTATTTTGACGAAATACTCTTTTTACTGTGTTCGTAATTTCCAGCCATTGCTCTTTTTTTTCTCTTCTTTTTCTCCTTTTCCCCCTCCCTTTTTTTTTCTTATGGGGTTTTTGATGGATTCTGTTATTTCTCTGGGATTTTCTCCGGGGGATAGAGCAGGTGTTGTGACGATCGGGGTGATTTCGATGCGTGATTTTACGGTGAACGTTTTTAAGTCAAAAGGTTTCATCATTCTTCATTGCTCGGCAGTGGCGGAGTGGCCATATTAAGGCTAAAAGGTTAAGCCCGACGTTTGAGCAAAGAATGAGGCCAGCAATTTAAAGAAGGTTGCGCTTCTAATTTTTTTGTGGCCATGCGGGCCACATTCGGTGCTCGTGACGTCACGAATCTTAAACCTATAGTTAGCTTATCCTCAAAGTTGATTTAGCATAACCTGCGCCTTACTTTGCTTCTGCAAAAGCTAAGAGGACAGAATTGATTTTGCCTATCCAGTCGGAAGAAGGAGCACGACATGGCCTATTACCTTAAATTCCCACTCATCACAAATTGTTACTCCCCAACAATCCTAAGCTCCACTTTCCACATTCAAAAACATTCCAAATCGCATCAGCCTTACCTGAAAAAAGAAAAAAATAAAAATTAACAATCGAAATGTAGTCATTTAAAAGGACGATATTGTATTTAAAATGGCAAGTGACAACTTTCATTTTCACTTCTCCCTATAAATCCCAGTCATGTAATTCGATATAAGTCCCGACTTTTTTAAAAAAAAAATTCGATTTTCATTCCCGGAAAAAAACCGAGGAAAAAAAGTGATGATAAAAAAAAACGGTTCGGAGTATCGAAATAATTGTTACTCCTGTCCCAATGCCGCGATTGAATTAATTTTCCATCGTGGAATTTTTTTTTTTGAGAAGTCTACATTTTAGCCTTTAAGCAATTTTCCAGTTTCTGGATAGACTGGAATTCACCTTTTTTCTTTTTTTTTTCGGAGAGGAAGATTTTTTTTTTTTTTTTCATTTGCTGAAGGGAGCGGAGAACCATATGCTCCACTTTCTGACGCGTTGTCTGAAACTTTTTAATTGATTTTCCATCATTTTGTTCTTTTTGTTTATCGTTTAACTCGTTCGCGTTTCCATTTTCCAATAAATTTCAACCTTTATATTTTTTTTCGCAGGAGGAAAAAGAAGGAAAATAAAATTTTGAGGAGTTTGGAAGGAATTTACGGCCAGTTGTGAGGAAATCTGGGAAATTGGTGGCAGTGGAACAAATATTTTCATAATTTTAATTAGTCGAATGAATTTTTTAAAAGTTTTTATTAGTCGAACAAATCATTTTATAATTTTTATTAGTTGAATAAATCTTTTGATGATTTTTATTAGTCGAACAAAACTTTTGATAATTTTCATCAGTCGAACAAATCTTTTGATGATTTTTATTAGTCGAACAAATCTTTTGATAATTTTTATCAGTCGAACAAATCTTTTGATGATTTTTATAAGTCGAACAAATCTTTTGATGATATTTATCAGTCGAACAAAACTTTTAATAATTTTCATCAGTCGAACAAATCTTTTGATGATTTTTATCAGTCAAATAAATCTTTTGATGATTTTTATCAGTCAAACAAATCTTTTGATGATTTTTATCAGTCGAACATATCTTTTGATAATTTTTCCTTTCCAAACAAATTTGCTCTTGTCATTTAATTGACATTCTACCAAACAAATCTCCGCGTCTCATTAATAAAAGACGAACCATCCTTTCCTATTCCGGTGCACAACAGCGAAGAAAATTAACAACGTCTGAAACTGATGTATGATAATTCATGTTTTTCATAAAACTTCTCATTATTTCCCTTCAACACATTTTTCTATAAAATAAAAACAAGCATTTCCTTCCTTATGCGAAAAAGGAACTCTTCCCCTCTTCCTGACCTTAATTTTCAAAGCACGAAGCATTCTGTACAAGTCGAAAATTATTTCCCGACGTATTTTCGTACACCGCAAAGGATCCTATCATTAATTTTTCGGGGTGGTTTAAAATATATCGTTCTGCTAAGATGATTCACGATGCGGCTTGTTTTTAATATCTACCAAAAACAGCCTCATCCCTTAAATCAATTCCTATTTTTAAAATGAACTATTGTACACTCGATAACCGAAAACAACGAAGTTAACAAACCAAAAATAACGAAAATGGAAAAGTGTTTTTTCAGCCGTGCTTTTTACATTTCGAGAACAATTAATTTCAGAGTCGAGTGAGTTTTCTCGCGTAATTTCCATAATGCCAAGACCTTTGTTATAAAGTTTTGAAACACCATTTTCAATTATCGCAATCTGATCACTTCTCCTTTTTTTTTAAAAAAAATTTTTTTACCCCAAATGACGTACGGGCAAAAAGAAATAAAAAAAAAAAGAGAGAGAAGGAGAAAAACTTCAACATTAATATGGAAAATTGGTAAGCACGGCGTTGATACACTCTAAATGTCAACATGGCAATCATTCTGTACCTGAAAGCTATAACTTGCTGAAAAACTTTTCTTTCATTCCAATTTAAAGTTTAGAAAGTTTCCGGTCTTTTCCCGTCTATCTTAATTTTTCCGTTAAAAAGTCCGTGGGACATTGTTGCAATCTTCCAGACCGTAAAGAGAATATAAAGAAGGGAAAAAAATATGATGGTGAATGTTTTTTCCTTGCAAAGGATTCATTTCTTAAGAAAAAAGGAGTTTGCTGATACAAAAACAAAAAAAAAATTTTAAGGAAAAAGTTAAATGGTTTCATATTCGTTTTAAAAAGCTTTTTAGATAAGTTCGATTAAGAAATTGGCGCCAATTACATTTTTAGAAAAATGGGTTCAAGCCTGAAATTTGATCCGAGGTGAAATTCGAGAATGTTCGGAAATGTGTTCATAAACATGATTAGTTTGTTCATGAACATTATTTTGTCTACATTAAAAAAAAATAGACATGAGCGAAGTGATCCTTAGTAAAAATTTTTTAGGGCATGTTCATAAACATGTTCATAAACATGATCGTGAATATGGTTTCCTCAGCAAAAGAGAATTGTATAAGAAGTGTAATTAATCTGGGATGACGTTCCAGAATCTTCATGACATGTTTATTAACATGTTCATGAACATAATCGTGAACATGGCTTTCTTGGCACAAAAAGACAATATGCGAAGTGAAATTGATCTGGTATGATGTTCAAAATTGTTCATAACATGTTCACGAACATAATCGCGAATATGGCTTTCTCGGCACAAAAAGGCAACACACGAAGTGAAATTGATCTGTTGTGACGTTCAAGAATGTTCATAACATGTTCACGAATATGTTCATAAACATGTTCATGAACATAATCGCGAATATGGCTTTCTCCGCACGAAACCCAGCAAAACAAGGTTAAATATTACAAACATTTATTGTACATGTACGAAATCGTATAGTATTTCGACAATATCTCATACATGTATCATAAATGTATGATAAATTTACGGAAAATGTATGCAGCGTTAAAAAATGTAAGGTAGTATTTACCGACGATATTTATTTTCATGTCCGCAATATTTTTAAAGTCCGGATATTTATCGACAATATCCGCTATATTTGTCAATCGGTTGTCAATCGGCTTGTGTTTCCTGGGAGGAAGTGAAATTGATCTGAGATACCATTTAAGAATGTTCATGAACATGTTTTGAAGCATGTTCTTGAACATAATGTGAAACTCCAAGTCTAGAATTTTAGATAAAAAAAACACATCTAAGTTGTCTGCTGCTGAGACCACGTGGGCGAAAGAACAACACAGGTAACTCCGAACTGAAAATCCAAAAAGGTCAAAAGTGATACAAAAAAAATGAAATGTAATTGAGGTTTCCAATTGACAATAAAAAACGATATCAAACTATAATTGAAATCGATGTTATAAGCAAATGACATTGTGAAATTGAATGAGTTTTTTTATTATAAACCTTTAAACTTTGCATTTGGTTAATTTAATAGCTCCGCAATTTTTTTTATACATCCCTAAACTTGTGTCCTTTTTATAGGTAAGCACATTCAGGCTCGAGCCCGGGCGTTTTTGTAAGATTTCCGTTTGTGCAAAGCGGGGGAAAAAAAATCTTTTTTGCGATTTCGTTTTTTTTTCCTTCTCTGCCATTGACAGATTTTTCAATATTTCTAATGGACTCCTGGAACTTTTTTTCCCCTCCCGCTCTGAATTAAATGTAATCTGAGCTCTTAGCTGGTATATACATTTTTATGTGGGAATACAAAAAAATTAAATTTCGCAGTCCGGGTATCCGGGGTCGTGTGTAGCAAAACGCCTACGCGAAAAAAAAAGGGAAAAACGGGAGAAAGGAAAAAAAAAATGTTTGAGGAGAATAATAAAATTCATCTCAGTCGTCATCTTTGCTACACAGCGGAAAAAAGCTTGGAAACAATGGATTCTTTCATGGAATTCTCTTTTTCCAGTCTGATGTATAAATAGCCCAAATGGATTTTTCCAACGCTTCTCATATCGTTTTCAAGTCATAAAGCATGACGGACAGACAGAAGGACGTAAGGGAAATAATGTAAGTCGTTTCTTGGAATCTTTCTTTTTCTAATATTTTGATATTATGGATCGTTGTGGGGTTCCAGTTATTGCTGTTATGTTTACGGGATGAATCGTTTCTGAGAATGGGAAGCAGGATTGTTATCAATGGAAAACGATCGGACATAAAGAGGGCGGTAAGGAGAAGAGGATGGGGAGTATAACAGAAGATTGGGTCACGTAGTCAGACTATGAGACTCCAAACGGGCGAAGAAGAGAAAGTAAGAGTGCTAGGAAATGCAAGAAGATGCAGAGCTCTTTTGCAGAACTAAGATGACCAAAGATGAAGATTCCAGAAAGTGGGGCCCGGGGCTGGGAGTGACCAAGGACGTGGCACCCGGGATGCGGGATCCGGTCCTGGCTTTCCATTCACAAAGTGGCTCTTCGTGCCGTCCCAGAGTGACTATCAGATTCTGCAGGCTAAATATGGTGTCATCGAGGCCACGAACCCTAAGATCTGTCCAATCAAAAATAGCGGGCTCTACTTTCTCTAGACATCCCTTTGCATCCCAACACGCTGCTGCTGGATTCTGGTCACTACTGCTCAAAGTTTCTCTTCTGCTTCAAGGGGTGTAATTGTCGACGCCTGAACACTTGTCTTTTTCGGCAAACTTGGTGGGCTGGTTCTTCGGAAGGAAGACGTGTCAACATCTTCTTTCCCAGTGTTGAAGACCGCCTCACCATGAATTATTTTGAGCCCATCTAACTTCTTCTCTTCTCTCATCAGTTGCTCTGGAGCTCCAGGATGAAGCCCGGAGATCCTGCCGACGACTCTACCAGCTGCGAACGAGGCTTACTATTTCCTAAGGCCTACGGGAAGCTTGGTGACCACTTTTTCTGGGCCCAAACATAGTATTCGTGCGAGGCCCTATCTTCCAGCACGACTGCCTGCTTCGTATCCATGACCGGTTGGATGAACAGGGATGGCAAAGGATTTTCTTCCTCTTAGGGCGGAAGCAATGCTCTAACTGCCGATGAGGCCTCCTGGAAAACAAGAATGCTGCAAGTAGGAAACTGGTGCGGCAGAAGGACTTCAAATCCTGCAGAGCCACTAGAATAAAATAAAATACCACGTCCCTCTGGCTTGCTCTTATTCCTAGCCACAGTACCACCCAAATTATTCATACCCGCTCCGCATCGCTCATTCACAAACCTCCCCTTTATAACATTCTTATAACAAAAATATTATTCTTGCTTGAAAACAAAATCCGAAATTCCTCCGGGTTGACATATTCCAATTTCATCTCGATTTTATTCAATGATAACAAAACATTTCCCAGAAGAGGAAGATCGGAGGGAGATGAAAATTTTAAATTTTAAATCATTAAATTTTAAATTTTACATTTTAATACTGAAACCTTTCCTGCTCGCGCGATTGACGATAAATGAAGAATGCTCTGCATTTTCCGGAGGGCAAAGATCTCTGCTTTGTTTTATTGCGATAACCTCGCTAATCGGATTTATACCCTAAACAGAATACGTGGATTATTTTACAAACGGCTTACTTCATTGTTTTCAACCGCAATTTTAAATTCAGCGATGAAAATTTTCAAGTCGTTTTAATGTCAACTTTTTCTCCCTCCCCTCGTCTTTTGTTGTTTTTGTGGAAATTCGGATGGAAAGGGTTAACATCTCCGACCGGAAAAAGGAAAAAATAAAGCATGACGAATAAAAATAATAATAATAATGATAATGATTCTCTGGCTAAACAATGCGAGTGGCGATTTCGAAATTTTTTTTATAAAGATTATATATTTGAAAAAAAAATCTGGAACATGAAAAATCATTTTCATTTCCCTGCATTGATATTAGTTTTGTGTGCCGGAGTTCGAAATGTGCCCCGTCAATAAATTTATCCTCGAAACCGTTCCACAATGAGGAAACGTCCGTCTCTGGTTTTCTAAATGATTAATGGTTTGTATTGACGTTTTGACCATTTGTAAACTCGAATTGACAAAGTATCGTACTATTTGGACATTTCTTTTTTTTCCCTCTCCTTCTTATTTTTGTTTGTTCGCTGTTGCGGGGATAATCGATTGTTATTCAGATAGGCGATCTTGGGATTTGGTGGCAGCGGTCGAAAAAATTTCAGGGTTCTATTCAGCCGTTTCGGTATTGGAATTAATCAGGTAACTTTTTGGTCATATTTTATTCCTCTTCAGCCTTTTTCTGTCCATTGCAGAATAAAGTTGTCATCCAACATTTTCCTCAGGTCGTCAAGCCAAATTCGGTGGCAGCGGTCGAAAAAATTTCAGGGTTCCTTTCAGTGAAATTTCAGTATTGGAATTAATCTGGTCATTTTCTTATTCCTCTTCAGCCTTTTTCTGTCCATTGCAGAACAAAGTTGTCATCCAACCTTTTCCTCAGGTCAAGCCAAATTTGGTGGCAGCGGTCGAAAAAATTTCAGAGTTCCGTTCAGCAAAATTTGAGTATTGGAATTAATCCGGTAACTTGTTGGTCATTTTCTTATTCCTCTTCAGCCTTTTTCTGTCCATTGCAGAACAAAGTTGTCATCAAACATTTTCCTCAGGTCAGGTGGCAGCGGTTGAAAAAATCTCAGGGTTCCAGTTATTCCGCATGACCGCCGATCGTGAAAGATTTAAGGAGCTCATCGGATCGATCGCTCAAAGAAGATTCGCTCTTGGACCTCGACCACAATTTTCCATGACAGAACAATTCTTCCTGGAAAATTTTCCTTTCTCTGAATTCCAACTACACGAACACTTGGAATTTCTCACACAATAAAAATATATATTCCCCCAGCTCTAAACTCCAAAAAAATTTATTCCGTCCTCTTATAATAGATTCCTGTTCACTCCCCGATTTATATCGTTAATGTTTCGGTGAAGGACATACAATAAAAAAAAACTTTGCACATTAAAAGAAGCTTTCAAAATAAAATTCCTCGATTCCCAAGTTTGACCCTGAACTGGTTAAGAACTTTCCTTGATAGCTTAGAAAAAAAAAACAGCAACTAAAAAAGAAAAACACTCTTCTCACTCTTTTCATCACTCTTTTATTACCCTCTCCCATCGCAAGATGCCGAAAACCTTTGTTTAATATGCAAATATAAGCGAATCCTTAGGAAATGCAAACCGCGCAGCGGAACAACTTTGGCTATATATAATATAGTATATATAAGCCCGATGCAAGCGAAAAAGAAAATTTTGAATACCCTCGAGGCGGTTCGCAAAAGCGAGTTCTCAACTTCCACCCAAAGTTTTGAAATAAGGCGTTCTATCGAAATACATAAAGAATCGGCACCGGCACAAGGGAATATAATAACATGAAAAGGAATTGGGAGAAGGGCTTCCCGCGGATAGTTTCACTTTTTTTTTTTTATGAAAGCCACCTACTTCCTTTTGAGAACCATATTGGGTACCTAATAAACCCGTAGTACGTGTGAATGTAGATCAACTAAATGGTACGTTGCCCCAGAGGTATAAACTCGTCAAGGTCTATTCGACCTATGAAACTGCCCACTGTGTAGTTATAATCCTCCGCAATGTACTATTTGGTAATTTTTTTTAAGAAAAAAAAAATGTTAAGAGGAAATATTTGATTGCTCGCTCTGACATTTTTAAGCAGTTTTCCTGCAAAATTTTTTCAGCGAGCAAGATTTTAAGCTATTGTTACTTCTTCATCTTAAATTAGGCCTGAGGCCTGTATTTTCCAAATTATTCCTGGGACGTGGAGGTCCAGCTATCGACCCATCTTTTTGGTGGCCTTCCGACGAGCCGGGTGGTATTAGGCTTGTTATCTCGGGCGATACGCGGGAGCCGGTCATCCCCCATTCATGCTCGTTGCAGCCCCGTCTTCGCTGCCTCGTCCAGAGCGAGTCTCTGCCTGATGTCATCGCTTCGCATTCTGTCCCGCAGGGTAACTCCAACGATACTACTTAAAAAAACAGTAGATAGAGAGGGAGGGAGCATTCCGGTTGCAGCAGCCGGTTATGGGCTGAGCTAAAATAAAAATTCGCCATGTTGCATGTTTGTTTATCGTTCAGGCTGTGGAATTATTTATAAGCAATTGATTTTTAAACATTCAACATGGCGGCAGAATCTTAATTAATCCATAAGGTGGCGCGGGAGTCCTTCCTCCCTCTCTATCTAGTCTCTCTAATTTCATTTTCAGCGAGTCCTTATACTTTTCATGTTTCGTTCCTGACTTTTGAAATTGAGACCGCGTAGTAGAGAGAGCATATATCACTGTGAATGAACAAAAACAGCCAAGCACGTGGAAACCCCAAAATTTTTGCCCCCCATCCATTCCTCTCCCACTTAAGAAACGAAGATTCCTCCCAGTCGTCCTTCTGGGAAACGATGAAGAAGCCATCTTACGAATTCTGAGAGTTCTGCCCAACATCACTTCCTTGACCTTCCTTGAAATATTTGTTACGATGCGAAAATAATCCTCATTTTCCATCATGCGCTTTTTATTTTTTCGCTTCATCATTCTAAAACGTTTAAATTCCATGACAACTGACGCCAATACTCCGATGCGTCTATCTCCACGCACTTGAATTTAAATGCTGTCGGAAAGTTTTCTTTTTCCTTCCAAAATATGCAAATCATACAAAACGAAAGGAAAAAAAAAAAAAAGAAAAGAAACGGGGAAAAAAGAACAGAAAAATAACGAAACTGATGAAGCCATCGTAAAGAGTTCATATTATTTTCCTTTTTTTTTTTCCTCCGTTCTCTCGGTGGTTCTCGATGTTTAATGGAATTTTTCCATTCTTTCTCCATCATATATATATAGGGGAATGACGACGAACGGTAATGACGACGACGGAGAAGGGTTTCTTTTTCCAATTGTCATTTTCCAGACTGATTGATTTGACATCCTGCTATGCAGGGGTTCGCAAACACCACTCCCGAACATCGAAAATGATTCTGCCTTTTGCGTTGATGGATTACTTCCATGTTATTACTCCGAGGTATCTCCCGTTGCTTTTATTATTTTTTTCGGTAAATGATTCACGGCCGAAACGAGATGAGCAAGAATAAAGATATTAAACCGACCTTCCGATGTAACATCTTGCTGAAAAAAAAAAATTTCCAGACGTTTCGTGCTTTTCCCCGATTCGAAAAAAATATAAAGAACGAGGAGTGAATGGGAGAGCCCCCGAGATTATATGGATCCAGTAAAAAGTTGTTGAAGAAGAAGTCCAATACCCCTGGCCTACTTTTCGGAAAACAAGTTTCGTAATCCTATTAAAAATTGATCCCAAGTTTCTCCTTGTACAAACTTTATCATCCCTCAGATGAAACTGATGGAGTAGAATATTATTAAATATGATCTGGGATAAAACAAAGTTGCGGAAAACATCACTGTCCACCATTTTTTTCCTTCTTTTCTTCTCAGTTTTTTTTTTTATTTTTTTATTTTCCTTTCCACGCTCCATTATTCTTATGTTGGCTTGCTGGAGCTTCATAACATTTCCAGATAGCCTTTTTACAACGTAATGAATTCTCCGAAGGTTTTCTCCGGGTTTTTGAACTATATCGCTTCGGTTTTTGGCTTCAAAAGCGTTTAATTTAATAGGTGAAAGCCTGTAATTAGTCACCTACGTTCAGGGATGGAATTAGTTTCGCCCCCGGAGTGTTCGGTTTGAAGAAAGGTGCTTGGACGAAGTTTAAACTTTGTCCAGGAGTTTATCAGGGTTATTACGTTTTTGGATCAAACCTTTGTTATTCAACCGTTTTTGACACAGAAAAGGATGTGGCGTTCGGGGCAAGGGGGGATGCGATACCCGTACATGTTAATTGAAACCTCACCTGTGTGTAATGAAAACTTGTTGTTTTGTTTCTTTGGAATGTTTAAATTATTAGCTGGGAGTGAAGGGCTCGAAAGGTTTTTGATCTGGAATAATAGGGCGGATGCTAGCCCTTTAAAATGTGTAGTAGTTAAGTGTCATTATGTTAAGAAAGGAAAATTAAAAGAGCTTCAGAGGTAACAGGATTTTTCCTGAACTGTTTCTGGTCAAAAAAAAAAAAAATGAATTCATCGAATCACTTCGAAAAAATTTTTGCACGATTGTTTCTCATCATAAAAATTTTTCTAGAACTTTTTCTGATCCAAATAAATTTTTCCCGATTTTTTTTCTGGTCAAAATGAATTTTTTTAGAATTTTTTTCTGGTCCAGATAATTTTTCCACATTTTTTCTCGTCCATATAAATTTTTATAGATTTTTTTCCTGGTCCAAACAAGGTTTTCTAGATTTTTTCGGTCCAAATAAATTTTTCCACATTTTTTTCTGGTCAAAATGAATTTTTTTAGAATTTTTTTCTGGTCCAGATAATTTTTCCACATTTTTTCTCGTCCATATAAATTTTTATAGATTTTTTTCCTGGTCCAAACAAGGTTTTCTAGATTTTTTCGGTCTAAATAAATTTTTCCACATTTTTTTCTGGTCAAAATGAATTTTTTTAGAATTTTTTTCTGGTCCAGATAATTTTTCCACATTTTTTCTCGTTCATATAAATTTTTCTAGATTTTTTCGGTCCAAATAAATTTTTCCACATTTTTTTTCTGATCCAGATAATTTCCCCACAATTTTTCTAAATTTTTTTTCTCGAAAAAAAATTTGTTAAAATCCTTTTTCATTTAAAAATCTCTACAGAATTTTCTCTTCGAGCTTACTTCAAGTCTCAGCTAGCACAAAGCTAACAAAAGAAATATAATATCAAAACCAAAACCGTAAAAAATCGATATCGGCCGACTTTCTCTTCAAAACCTTCTCACCCAATAAAGCAACCGCCCACTTTCGCAAAACTTGAAGAATTCCTTAAATGCAAGAAGAGATAAATAATATTCACAAGGAAATGATTCCACTCAGCAATGGGGAGAGAAGAGGTAATTAATGAAAATATCTCGTTTCCCAGCTGTGCTTCATCTTAAAATCCACCCGTATTTCACAACCTTCCTGACAAACGCTACAAATTACAAAATATCTTTAAAGCTAAAGGAATCATATTTTCCCCGTTTTAAAATATCGAGAGAGAGAGAGAGAGAGAGCTGGCTGACATTGATTTTCTTGGTGAAAATTCACAAAACGGGTGATATTGAAACAACCCGATCCTCGGGAAATTAGAAATAGTAAAGTACACGATTGTAAACACTCGGGAGAGACACGTAAACCGTAAACACTAACCTTTCCAGTGAAAATCTTATATATCAAAGAGAGCACACCAGACCCTAAACAAACTCGACGATATCCGTTGTGGTGAGAAATTGCACAATCGGTTTACTTTCCTCTTTTCAGCAAACTTTTTTTTTCCAAAAACCCTTCGCCGGGATGTGGTCCTTCAAAGTCCTAATTGTTCCTTTTGCTGAGCTTTGTTCTATTTTTCAGTTGTTACTGAATTTGGATGACTTGTTCACTAAAATAAATTGATATTGAATGCTAAAGAAATGATCTGCGATTATTCCGCGATCGCTTCTGCGTTCTAGAACCGTTGCACACCTCGTGGTTCCATAGACATATGTGTCTGAACGTTTTAAACCATTTGGATTACCTACTTATTAAAATATATTGATATTGAATGTCAAAGAGAAGATTGGTTCTAGTTCCTCAGTTGCTTCTGCGATCTAGAACTTTTGCACCCTATGTTGTTCCCAAATAGATGCATCTGAACAATTGTGAACTGAACTTGGGTGATTGGTCTATCAAAATTAATAAATTTCGAATGTTGAACAAAAGATCTGACCGGGTTCCGCAATTGCTTCTGCAATCCTGAACTTTTGCACACCGTGTACTTCCACAAACACTTACATCTGAACGTTTTGGTGTTCAAATCATACTTCAAAGTGCTATTTTTAAACAATTTGGGTCACCTGCTTATTAAAATATATTGATATTGAATGTCAAACAGAAGATTGGTTCTAGTTCCTCAGTTGCTTCTGCGATCTACAACTTTTGCACCCCATGTAGTTCCCAAATAGATGCATCTGAACAATTGTGAACTGAACTTGGGTGATTGGTCTATCAAAAATAATAAGTTTCGAATGTTGTACGAAAGATCTGACCCGGTTCCGCAATGGCTTCTGCAATCCTGAACTTTTGCACAGCGTGTACTTCCACAAACACTTACATCTGAACATTTTGGTGTTCAAATCATACTTCAAAGTGTTATTTTTAAACAATTTCAAGTTTTTTTAATGCCTGAGAGTCTTTCATTTTGATTCCTCATCTCGTTTACATCTTCACGGTTTTCTTTTTCTCTCTTACGGAGGCAAATCTTAGCCGTATACACTAATTTGAGGAACCACACCGTCTGCAAAAGTTCTAGATAGCAGAAGCGACTGCAGAACCAAATCAGATCTATTATTTAGTCCTTCAATCTAAATTTTATGAACGACCAAGTGGCGCAAATTTAATTTTTAGCCACAAAATAATTTTTTTAAACAATAGAACTCGCAAAATTTTCACAATCTTTTTTTCAGCCCCCAAATTAAAAGCCTGATGACGTCACCACCAGGGTCAACAGTTCGAAAACTCATTCCCCATCTAAATTTATTCAAACCGCACATTCTGTCCTGCTAAACATTACAATAAACGCTCGAGTTTAATTCAAAAAAAAAGAGTAAACAATCATTTTTACAAGCGTTTCGTTATTAAAAGTGTTAAAGTGGGGACGGGTTCGAACGGGGAAAAAAAAAAAAAAATTGCAGGCGCGTTGGGAATACATAAAAAAAATCCATTTCGTAGCCATAGACTATTTACGTTTATCGATTTTGTAGAAGTAAATTATATCGTCTTTTTAGGCGAGAAATAACTGGAAGAAGAACGGACCTCCACACGGAACTTAAATAAGAAAACAAGATTTATTAAAAAGTCGCGGGAAAGGTTAAAAAAAATAGAGCGAGATCAAGCAGTAACTACCTTCGAAGCACCTGTTATAATAACGATCAGGTATGAGGAAAGTAGGCAGAGTGCTACGTCTCCCGGTGTAGAACTAAAGCAACTTTTTTTTTATATTTATTTCATGCGGCGTGTTCCTCCAGGGGAAACAAAACAAAAACACATCCTGCGTGACGTCATTTTCTTTTTTATTCTTTGTTGCATGGTTATTTTAAAAACAAAAATTTCATTGTTACAACAAGAATGATTATGTCAAATTAGTATGAAATCTTTTTTTAGAAATTAGAGCAGAAGTAAAATTTCAGATTTTAAAAAGTCGAATATGCAAAGTTCCCTCATACCCCAGGTGGAAAATACTCCGAGTTTTCGATATCAGCGGGATTGTCGTTATTTTCGTTTTTTTTTTGCTGCCTCATACTTCTTTTGGAGAGGGAGGTTTTTTTTTTTTTTTTTTAGTCGGACAATACCGAGACTTGGAATGTAACTAAGCAGATTTCAAAAATCGCTGACACACTCGGCCGCAAAGTATCGGATTCCCATGTTTTATCTTTAATCCGTTTTAATGCTCTTTTTCTTCGTTTTACTACATTTTCCAAAATGGGATCCATGTTTATTAAGCATCAGAATGAACTAGTTTATTAATTGCGACGTATTGCAAAGAAGCGTGTATTTTAAGAATAAGCCGATTTGCCGGGATCCAATCGTTCATTTCGATTTGATCGGAGGAGTGTGGGCATGTTCAAAGAGGGGTGAAAGGTTGAATTTGGCTTCTGTTCAAAGTCAGAGCAAAGCAGCAAGAATTAAAATTTCTCAGCAGCGAGCCTAGAAGGGAACCTGGAAACTGGTCTACGCTTTTTTCGACCAGTTTCCATAGGCCAGATTCACAGATTAGAAACTGGTCTACTAAAAGTTGACAGTATACCATTTTCCGAAACTTTTTGGAAAATTGGTCTACTTTTAACTGCAGTCTTTAACCAGTTCTTTTAAAAATTTTAATTTAAAACTAAGCAGCAACTTAATTACTTTTAGTTAAAATACTAGGATAAATGTTATGATTCTGATTTGCCTGACTTGATCTGGAAACGATTTCATCAAAAATCAGAGTCAAAAAAAAATTTATGGAAACGATTTCAACCCAAATTCGTAACAAAAAAATCTGGAAACGATTTCAACGAACGACCATCTCAAGAAAAAATTCTGGAAACGATTCCAACAAAAATCCGTGTCAAGGAAAAATTTTGGAAACGATTTTAAGTAAAATTCGTAACAAAAAAAATTCTGGAAACAATTTCAACCAAAATTCGTGACGAAAAAAAATTCTGGAAACGATTTCAACGAAAAATTATCTTAGAAAAAAATTCTTGAACGGTTTCAACAAAAAACTCGTGTCAAGGATATTCTGGAAACGATTTAACGAACAACCATCTTAGAAAAAAATTCTTGAACGGTTTCAACGAAAAATTCGGGTTAAGAAAAACTTCTGGAAACGATTCTAACAAAAATTCGTGTTAAGAAAAAATTCTGGAAACAATTTCAACCAAAATTCGAAACAAAAAAAATTCTGGAAACGGTTTCAACGTAAAATTCGTGTTAAGAAAAAATTCTGGAAACAATTTCAACCAAAATTCGTAACAAAAAAAATTCTGGAAACACGAAAATTTGTGTCAAGGAAAAATTCTGGAAACGATTCCAACAAAAATTCGTGTTAAGAAAAAATTCTGGAAACAATTTCAACCAAAATTCGTAACAAAAAAAATTCTGGAAACGATTTCAACGAAAATTTGTGTCAAGGAAAAATTCTGGAAACGATTCCAACAAAAATTCGTGTGAAGGAAAAATTCTGGAAACGATTATAGTTCTTTTAATTTTTTTAAAGCTCACATAAAAATAATCAGATATCTTAGCTTCAGACAACGGTCATTTTCCACTCTTGTTAAATTTTGGTGGCAGCGGAACACCTTCTCCCTTATCATATTTATTACTCATTTAAACCCTCCCAATTTCCCGAAAAATAATATGCAAGATATCTTAAGACTGATCCTATTAATCCATTTCCTATTTAGCATCAAAAGACCATTAGTGGCCGGTTACCTAGGCAACCACATCCATTCATTAAGGGTAATTATGAATATTGACATATCGAAGCTTTCTAAATTAAGTACACATCCCCGCAGCAAAACCTTTTGTGTCCGGGATATCTCATATGGTTTCTTTAAAACCCTCGCATTTCAAAAAACCTTGTTTACTTCCATCTTATCCGACACAAAAGGCTTTCAAAAAAATTTCGATTCGCGGGTATAACAAACGCGAAACTTCTTTCCGCAAATATAAAAAAAAAATAATAACATAAGCCGTAGGAGTTAAGATCGTAACTTTCATAAAGAATCTCATTTTCTGACAATCGACTTCTTTTTAATTAGTTGGCAGCTTTCGTCGCGATTTTCTGAAGCGGAATCAAGCTCATTATTTCCATCTCTAATTTTTTTACCCCCTTCTTCGTTTTCCCAACTTATCGTTGTTTCATTACTAAAAAAAAAGGATTTCTGAGATTGATTTTTAATAGGGTTACATTATACTGCCTAAAATCAGCGCCCTTAAAAAAATTTGGAAAAATTTTTTGACAGCCAAAAATATCTCCCTAGACGATTTTAGAAAAGATCTGAAGCCGCCTTAAGAGCCGCTACTGAATTCGGCCTACAAAATACGTGCGACTACCTTAATTAAAGTATTTTGATATTTATTATCTCTTCTTAACCGGAAGCTAACAATTTTAATTGCCTGTTTTTCCGAAAATTATCTTTCCTGTACGGAGGTTAATTCCTTTTTACAGATTTTTCATTGCACGCCCGGGAAGAATTTTGTCACGTTCCGATCGTGTTTTATAAATCAACGTGCCCGAACCCGAAAAAAAAATTTTTTTTATTTTTTAAAAGGAAAAAATGCATAAAAAATTCTGTAGGCGGCATTAATTTTAAATCGAATGATTTAATGTTTATCCGTATTGTTCCCGATGGTTCACCTGCAAAACAGTTTAAGGGGAAAATTTCCCGAGCCGAAAAAAAAATTTTCAACGATGTCGGGTGCTGTTTCCGTTTTCCATAAATTTAGTCTTTTTCTTTTCAACTTTTTTCCTCTTTTTTTTTTTATTCTGAGAAGGAAAAAATTTTCCAATTTGTGAGTTTTTCGCAATTCAAATTCGGTTTGTTTTCTTGATGTTATCAAAGGTGAATTTTTGAATAAGTTAAAGAAGAATGTTAAGTGTGAAATAACGACCAGGGACTCCGCAAGCTTTCTGTTCTTTTTTTCACATAAAAAAATTCGAAATTAAAAGCCTTAAATTTTTGGGATGAATTTTAAGAGATTTTAGTTCAACGAAAAGAAAAATGATCCTATCTTGTGATCTTTTTGGCTCAAGCTTCAAAAATTAAGCACAACTCGAAAAGCTGAAATTCCTCTCTATACTTTTTTTTCAGTTTCCATGAACCCGCGTTGCTCTCCATTCATACAATTTGAACTTTTGATATCCAACCTCACATACATCAATTTCCCGGAAGAGATTATTTACATGTTTTTAATTGTACAGAGACCCCCGCGAAAATGTTTCATCTGGTATTGAAAAAAAGCCCACGTCGTTAGTCATTTTTTTTCAATATTCGAATTTACTTTCTCCCCCAAAAAACCTTTAACCTTTTTTTTTTTCAAAATAGTGTCTCGGAGTTATTTCTGATTCTGACAGATCCCCTCAAGGTATTTATACGTATGTAGGATTCAAAGGCAAACGAAGCGTACAAACCCGAAAGCCGAAAATTGGGTCATATACAAAATCCTCGATGTCTCATATCTTCAATCTAGAAAGAGATTTACGTTTGTTTATAAAAACATGAGTAAATTGCGAAAAATCGCAATTAAACAATCCCGAAACGTTTTATATATACAAAAAAAAAAAAACTTGAAAGCCTAAAGCTTCTGGAAAATATATAAACACAACATGGGACAACAAAAAATCGTGTTCCTGGTATTTGCTTTTTAAACTCTCTCATGACAAGATAATGTAACGTGAATAAACACTCGTTCTCGTTTTCCCCCAGTGAAAATATTAAAACTTTTTTTTTTGTCTTGCCCGTTTTCCACGGGCTTTGGTGACCTCGCAACTTATGATATATCCCTCTACGCGTTTATGCAAAACGATGTATGATACAAATACTACACGTTGGGAGTGCTTGGAGTTGCTGATTGTTTATAGCTCGCTAACGGCCTTAATTTGGTTGGTTTCCCTCCAACAATAAAAAGAATGTTTAACAAGAACAAAAATTGAAAAAAGTTGGCCACAAGAACAAATGAAAAAAGTTGTTCGACTACAAATTTTGAAAAAAAGTTCGACTACAAATTTTGAAAAAAAGTTAGACTACAAATTTTGAAAAAAAGTTGTTCGACTACAAATTTTGAAAAAACTGTTTGACTTTAAATTTTGGAAAAAGTTGTTCAACTAAAAATTTTTAAAAAAGTTGTTCAACTACAAATTTTGAAAAAAGTTGTTCGACTACAAATTTTGAAAAGAACTGTTTGACTTTAAATTTTGAAAAAAATTGTTCGACTACAAATTTTGAAAAAACTGTTTGACTTTAAATTTTGAAAAAAATTGTTCGACTACAAATTTTGAAAAAACTGTTGGACTTTAAATTTTGAAAAAAGTTGCTCGACTACAAATTTTGAAAAAAGTTGTTCGACTACAAATTTTGAAAAAAGTTGTTCGACTACAAATTTTGAAAAAAGTTGTTCGACTACAAATTTTGAAAAAACTGTTTGACTTTAAATTTTGAAAAAAGTTGCTCGACTACAAATTTTGAAAAAAGTTGTTTGACTACAAATTTTGAAAAAAGTTGTTTGACTACATTTTGGAGAAAGGTGTTTGACTGCAAAAAAAATTATTAACCTACAAATTTTAAAAAAGTTGTTTGACTACCATTTTTGAAAAAAGTTGTTGCACAAAAAAATTTTCAAGTACTTTGTTGGACAAGAAAAAATCCTTTGGACTGACCTGATTTCATTGGGCAGCAGGCACGAACACTGGGAATATTTCTAAGCCTTATTTTCAAATTTAAGGTAGCAGGAACGGACCTGTAAACCTTTTCTGATCTCTGTGTCTATATCCAAATCCCAGGAAACGCCATACGCCTAAACTGAAACCTATAACTGGAAGAATTAGCTTGAAAAAAAAAATCTCCTAGCTCAACAAAGAATAACAAAAGAGAAAAAATATATGAAGATGCCCTTAAGTTTTTGAGGTCGATGCCACAAATGTATATCAACGCACGTTGACAAATATCCCCTCTACAACCCCCCTTGGGAATGTTTATGAATACACATTTTATGGAGTGCCTCCTCTTTTTAAAAAAGAGAAAGAAAAAAAAAGTTCGAAAGAGGAAAAAAAACCAAGGAAAAGATTTTCATTTAGTCTTTCGACATTTCAGAGAAGGGATGTGATACTCTACATGCATATAAATCTTAACGGTAATACGGAAAGCGACACGACTTGTACTCCTTTTTGACCGACGCAGCTGCGCTGCTTCATCACGGCAGCCTCCTCTCGATCGATGGCGAGAAATACGAGAACCCATTTGTATTTGTGCCTGGCCATGTGCCTTAATTTTTTTTTGTAGTCAATCGATTAAGATTTCATAAAAGCCCGTTGTAATTACGATTTTTTTTTTATTGGGAATTGATGGGATTTTTCAAGTAGAAACACTTTTTTCCCCCCAGTGAATATTTTCTCAAAGATTTTCATCAAAAACGCTATTTACCTTGCTCCTTTGATATCGTCTTTGAAGCAGAAATTCAACTTGCAACGAATTTTCTTTTCAGTGTCAGCCTTTTCTCTGTCAACTTCGTATATTACCTTTCTTCATACTTTTACAAATTAACGGGGAAAAGAAAGCGGGAAGGTTTGGTAGAGCAGTAGAAAAATTTTCCCGCAGACAATGATCGAATTTGAAGTTTTCCAAAATTTTTAAGACTTCAGTGAGGGAAATTCTCAAAAAATTATTAAAATCAAATGATTTTTTGGCCAAATTTTACAAATTTCAATATTTTATATTTTGGGATTTTTATAGAATTTTTCCCGTTGAACTTTTCTGATAAATTCTTTTTGTCTGAAAAAATCTTTTGGTAATTTTTTCTTGTCGAACAAATCTTTTGATAATTTTTTTCTTGTCCAAAAAGATCATTTGGTAATTTTTTTTGTCAAGCAAATCTTCTAATCAATATTTTGTTACTGAACATATCTTTCCATAATTTCTTCTGGTTGAACAAATATTTTTAAATCATTTTTTCTTGTAGAACAAATCTTTTGATCATTTTTTTCTTGTCCAAAAAGATCATTCGATAATTTTTTCTTGTCGAGCAAATCTTCTATTTTGTTACTGAACAAATCTTTCCATAATTTCTTCTTGTTGAACAACTCTTTTAATCATTTTTTCTTGTCGAACAAATCGGTTGATCATTTTTTTCTTGTTAAACCAAAATGATCGTTTTTTCTTGTTGAACAAATCTTTTGATAATTTTTTCTTGTTAAACAAATCTTTTGATAATTTTTTCTTGTTGAACAAATCTTTTGATAATTTTTTCTTGTTGAACAAATCTTTTGATAATTTTTTCTTGTTGAACAAATCTTTTGATAATTTTTTCTTGTTGAACAAATCTTTTGATAATTTTTTCTTGTTCAACAAATCGATTCATAATTTTTCTATATCTCGAAAAGATTTTAAGATCTGGCCTGCGACTACAGGCAGAAGCCACAAGCTTGAAAAAAACCTGAGCCAAAAAAATCCGACCTCAGAAAAGAAATCCGAATTCAATTTAAGGCCTTTTAGGGCCTGACACAAACCCTGGGCGGCCCAAAACTACCCAACACAAACCTCCTTATTCCCAACTACTCACATAAGTTCTTCATTTACATCACTTGGCCTATTTCCCAAACCGAAGCAGCTGTGCCCTGATTACAAATCACGCCTAAAGCTTAAATAAAAAAAAAAACGCTTTGCAATTTGTCTTAGCAAAAAAAAAGTAATAAAAAAAAAAATTCAATCGCTTGTATCAAGTATACCCAAGCTATTAGTTTCAAATTATCTAGAGAGATTGAATATTTGATTTAATTGATCACGGGAGCGCTAAATCCAATACGCGTGTATAAAATAACTTGGCGAGTCCACTCTTTTTCAAAAAGAATGAAAATAGCATGAATAAATAAAAAAAAAAAAAAATCCGGGGGATTTATTTATTTTTATTGAAATCCAATCTTCTTAAACCCCGCTCGGACACTTTTTTTTTTAAAAAAATAAAAGAATTCGCGCCTTAACAGGGAAAACGATAATCCTAATAAACAGGATTTCACTTGTCACGGCAAAGTTTTTCATTTAAAATCCGTTTGGAAAGTTCTCCTAAAACGGATTTCAATAGCCGAGTGACACCTTTTGTTCGGATCCAAGTTTTTCCGAAGCCATCTCTCAAAGTTTGTTTATTAAAATGAGTTTCTGACGACGGCAAAACTCTCCTTCGCCCCCCCTCCCGCCACCCCTCTTTCCTCCCGATCCGGACCTCTTTCCTCTTTCTCAGATATCGGAACAGTTAAATTTTCACCATCTGCGCCGAAAAGGTTCGGTGAACGAGAAGAATTAATTATAAAATATCAAGGTAAAGAGCATAATCGCATTAGGCTACACGGAGAGGAAAAATAATCATAAGCCTAAGTTATATTAAGTTTCTCGGTCTATTAGAGAATAAAAGGGAAAACATGGATTTGAAGAGAAATGATATTTAAAAGGGGAAAATATTTCGTATTTTAGAGAAAATTGCGAGTCGTATCAGAGATTAGCAATAAATGTTTGAAAAAAGGAAATGGGCCTGGCCCAGGCGCAATTTTCGGCTTAAGCCTGATGCAGAGCCCTGGTAGACAAATTTCTGGCAAAAGCGGAACTTCTCTCTGCTATTTTAGGGCCAGTAAGAAAAAATGAAAGCCCGATCTCTAATTCTTGAAAAGAATTAAAAAATATTTTATGGGAATTTTGCTAAACCACGTTAATATTTCTAAACACAAAACCCAACCCCCCCCCCCCCCCCCCCTTGAAAAATATCAATTCTATACCGCATTATGATGTTTCTAAGCGCTTAATAAAGAAGTGAATAAATTAAAGAAAAAGCCTGTGCAGATATTTCGATCAAAGCTTTGCTTCTTTTATAGACGGTTAATTCTTTTGTCATTTTGCTTTACTTATTCCGATCCTTTTCCGTTTTTGAACAAGTTTAGTTAGTCAAAAGTATTTTCCTTTTAAAGTTTCTTTTTTTGGGGTAAAAAAAATCATTAACTGGATTTGATTTGTAAATTAAACGCAGGATCAATTCTTTCTTTCATTTGCTCAAAATAACCGTATCGGGCTCTATATTTTTTGTCAAATCTGAATTTGAAGGCCTCCACTGGCCTAAAAGCAGAAATCATGCTCTAAAATTTTTTTCAGGCTTGGACCCTTGATTTGGAAATTATTTTTGAATTCCAAATCAAAGATCAGACATTTCAGCCGAGCTTCATGCCTGGTGCCTGACTCCAAGCCAGATTAGTCACAGTTCAAAATATTTGAGAAAATTTGAAACTTTTAGGTTTCACCGGGGAATGGGATATTCCTAGTAAAATCATCAATGGTTGAAAGTTCGGTAGGATCGCCATGATGATCGCCAATCTCCGACGAGGAGCGGGCATTTGAAGAAGAAGAAGAGGGATGAAACCTGTTCGGTTTCAAATTGAATGCAAATGAGTTTCAAATGATACTTTCCTGAAACTTTTAGGCTGAAACTCTTTTTTTTCTCAAATGAGAATATTATTTTCAACCATGGTGGAAATTCTTTTTCGCAGTCTTAAATTTTTTCTAATTTACCACCTACTTAAATTTTCTTAAAAAAATATAATTTCTACAACTGGAATATTCATTAAATATTTATTTATTCCTTTACCTGTACCAGCTCCCTTATTTATCGTTAAATATTTATGAAACTTGGTACCCGGGGGGGTTTTCGGGGTCAGTGCTTTCAAAAATGAAGTCAAAATCGATGGAATTCGTAACTCTTCTCTTTTAGAATAAAAAAAAAGCAGTTCGAAATCCAAAATTCCAATACGTGCCCAGTTCAGTTAAGTCTTCAAATTCCGCATCAGCATCCGGACCCAGCTTCTTGCCAAATTCAAATCAATGTGGCCCCAGCAAAACAATTCGACAATATTTCCTCCGATTGGTCTTACTTGCTTACCTGAAAAAATAAAAAAAAAAACAATTAAGCCACATCCATGAATTAAGAAAACATTATCGACCAATTCTAAAACGCGCTAAAATTTTAACAAGCAAAAAATTCAATTTTTAAAAAGCCCGCCAAAAACACTATACACCATG
The DNA here is from genome assembly GCA_023512825.1 of Liposcelis brunnea. Classification (NCBI taxonomy): domain Eukaryota; kingdom Metazoa; phylum Arthropoda; class Insecta; order Psocodea; family Liposcelididae; genus Liposcelis; species Liposcelis brunnea. Next base: position 10,082,755 of record CM042070.1, on the reverse strand, counting down.
TTTGGGTTAATGACGTCATAACCGTGTTACAATCTTTTATTTCATTGGCTGATTTTTTTTTTTGCTCGAAAATTCCACCAATCGGAACAAAGGATCAGACAGCCTTAGTTATGACGTCATAATTCCATGGTTCTTTTTTGACGGGCTGAATTTCAAAATGAATTTCCCGCTATTTAATTTTTTTTTGCAATTTACCTATTTTTCAATGACTAAAATTTTCAGTTCATCTACTTCTTTTTGCCCGACTCCCCCATAAAAAAAAACAGACCATCACCACAACGCAGTTACCGTTTCCTTCCTGTTAATCTCCGCCTTCAAATTTTCCACATATCAAGCCCCATAACGCACTTAACCGAATCCAAACAATTGTCACTGCACTTGATAAACAGACACATAACCTAAAATCACGTCATTTCCCTTTACTTTAGCGGTTCCCCAGCACAGTATGCTATGAATAATAAATGTCTCGGTAAGCTTTGACGGACTGCAATCCTGAAAACCGTCAATTATTAACCTTCCCCAAGCCTAAACAGGAACTTTCCGTTTCCCCTTCATCACAACATGCTAAAACTCAACCGAAAAAAAAAAAAAATCCACGCGCTTATCACTATTAAACATCTACGAAACAAATTGTCAAGGGCAATATTTTTAAAAATTCAACGACCCTCTCTCTTCTCTTTTCTCTTTCCACCTCTCAATTTCCCCATTACCCAATTCCGTTTGTAAAAGACCCCATTTTATTATGTACCGAGCAGTTACAGTAGAGTGAATTTCCCGAAATCCACCCGGCCAGCCCGATTTCGAAATTTGTTCTTAAGCAATAACGTTCGGGTCGTTTTCCCTGAGGATATTGATCCCCATCTAATCGATTACATTCCCTTTTCGATTATTTTTAGTTAAAACCCGACCTGATTCTCGTGAGAGAATGCAGCAGCGTAAGGAAGAAGCAGAGGAACCTGCGGCATGTTTAAAATTGTTTCAGCAGAAATAGAATTTCATTGAAAAAAAAATTTTTAGGTAGCGAAAACTTCTTTTTGAAATTTAAATTGTAGAAAGCCCGCCGAATGAAATTATGACGTCACAACTCAGTCGGATCCTTTGTTTTTATTGGTGGAATTTTCCCGCCAAAACAAATTAGCCAATGAAATAAAAGAGTAACTCAGTTATGACGTCATTACCCCAAACATGACGTATGGTTGTTTTTGGCGGGTTTTTTAGAATATGAATTTTTCGCTTTGCAAAAACATTTTTCGATGAATTTATTTTTTCTAAGCTTTAGATGAGAATTCTAGAAGTTAAAAATTGTTTCAGCAGAAATAGAAATAGGCAACTAGCATAAATATTAAAATCGCAAATTCTTTGATCAAGAATAAGCAAAAACCTTTTTAAATAGAGAAAAATTCAATTCGTAACTCAAATTCTAAAAAGCCCGCCAAAAACGAACTATGCAATTATGACGTCAAAACTGAGTCAAATCCTTTGCTTTTATTCGTGGAATTTTCCCGCCAAAACAAACTAACCAATGAAATCGAAGAGTTATGACGTCATAACCCCAAACAAAGCATGGTTGTTTTTGGCGGGCTTTTTAGAATTTGAATTTTTCGCTTTGTAAAAACATTTTTCGATGAATTTTTTTGCTGAGTCTTAATTAAGAATTTTAAAATCTATTAATGACTTCTAAATTCATGAAAGTATCCTATTGATAGACTAGCTCTGGCTCAAGTGGCAACGAGCAGAACTCACACTTTGCAGTTCGAGACTGCAAACTTTGCAACTATTTTTGGCTTCTCCACATTTGCTAAAAGTGCCAGAACAGAACTCTGGGAAAAGTAGAAAAATAAAATTATGGCCCCTACATTAAGGTATCACTATTTAAAATATTCCACCCCCAGCTCTTAATACGACTAACCCAATAACAAAAACCTGAACATCGCGAGGGGATAAAATTACCGCGAAGAGTTTCACAATGCGACAGGTAGCATTTGTCTTAGGTGTCGCTTCTTGACTCCCCCATTTCATTCTTGCGAATGAAACCTTACATAAGTCATTTGTGTCTCGCCTCGCGAGTCTTCGGGGTTCATATTTCATTACGTAAATCCCACGTGGTTCGCTCTCTGCTTTTCTTTTTCCCGAATTCTCCTTTCTTCCTCCGACTCGGGACGCATGGCCCTCGAAAAAGAAAAAGAAAATCGCTTTGAGATAGCCACGCTCTATCAAAAAACGATCAACGACATGAAAAATTCTGGGCGATGACTGATTCCCGTCTTTGACCCTAACTCACATATATAAATAAATGAATTCTCAACTTTTGGAATCGAATTTCGTTAGCTCTATTGAATGAAAAGTATTTTGTCGAAGAAATAACCCGAATAATTGATATTCATAGCTTAGTTTGTCAGAAATCCGGACAGGGATGCCTGACATCAACTCGACTTACAACTTTCCTAAGATATTCAACTGACGTTTTAACGAGATTTTGCGTCCCAGGCTTTGAGTTCTCAGCAAACAATCCTATCGACGAGTCAGAAAAGGTTTACCACACAAAATCACTCCGTCCTTTCTTTTTCGCCTGCATCGAAATCGGGAGGGTTTCTTTTTCCTTTTCCTTCCTTCGTCTGTCGAGTTTCTTCTTTTAAAATATCGATTTCAAGTGGGAAAGAGACCTTTTCTTTTTTGCGAACATTGAAAAAAAAGAAAAGAAGAGATCAAGGGAAGTAATAACAGCGTTTGGCATTTTCAGGGGGGAAAACCGTACCCTAAGGCCAACTTAGTATCGTTAGACCATTAACCGGGGATCTTTGCCAAACCAACAAAGATAAGGACGATATTAAAGACATTCTTAGATCTGGGTATTAAATGTTTATTACCGTGGCAAGTTCCTTCCATACTTTTAATCAGTCGTTAATGGAGTAAATGAAATGGCTCCGGATTTAAAGTTAAAATCGTTTTGGAATAAAAAGAAAAAAAGAAAGTTTTAAAATAAAAAAGAAAGGGTCGAGGGAGAAATTCCAAAGAAATTTTGTCTTGTCTCTGAATTTTTTTTACGAAACAGCCAAACTCAGATTCAATTATTTCTTTGTCCAAAAAAATTGATAAAAATTTTGATCAAAAAAATTTATTAAAATTTTGATTAAAAAAATTTATTAAAATTTTTGTTGACCAAAAAAATTGATAAAAATTATGGTGACCGAAAAAATTGATAAAAATTTTGGTGACCAAAAAAATTGATAAAAATTTTGGTGACCAAAAAAATTGATAAAAATGTTGGTGACCACAAAAATGTATTAAAATTTTGGTAACCAAAAAAATTGATAAAAATTTTGGTAAACAAAAAAATTAATAAAAATTTTGGTGACCAAAAAAATTGATAAAAATTATGGTGACCAAAAAAATTGATAAAAATTTTGGTGACCAAAAAAATTGATAAAAATTATGGTGACCAAAAAAATTGATAAAAATTTTGGTGACCAAAAAAATTGATAAAAATTTTGGTGACCAAAAAATTCATATTTTAATCACCAGAAAAATTTATTAAAAAAATTTTTTCTGCTAAATTTTCTGCTAAACAAACAAAAAGCAAACTGGAAGAAAATAAATAATGAAATCCAAAAATTCTCGAACAACTTTTTAAGCCTTAAGCCAAAAATTTTCGGCCGTCAGAATTCTACGTCCTCCAATTCCTTGTAACCGCCACTGACTTTCACACAGGACGACAAAATCTAAAATTCAGATAGTATCGATAGACGAAAGGAATCACCATTCTAGACAGAGAAAAAAAGAAAATGACAAAAAAAAATCAAAATGGCGGGAATGAAATTCAAGATTGGATTTCGCCCGCTCTAATGTTGTTTATATGTAAACCAATACATTCCGATTTGTATATTCAAATCACATTTTCATGAATCTAGTATTCACGATTGACGCTGATGATACGGTATTTTAGACGAAAACCTCTTCTCAAATATCAAAGCTTTGATCCCTCCCCCTCCCACTCTCGAAACAATTCATCGATTCCTTATTCGCAATGTTTGAATTATACCACCCGCTCCACCCGTTTTTTTTTCCCAACTGGGAAATCGTTCGTTAACGGCCCGCCGAAAATTTTCACGACTTGATCCCCAGAATAAAGTCGACAAAAAGTGTTGAGAATTTTAGAATGCGATCCATCTTCTCTCTCAAGTTTTCAAAAGTTTAATGAAAATTCGATTGACAAATTACCTAAGAAAGTTTAACTGCTTCTTATATCGTTTAGTTTTCCGAAGTAACAGGGAAAAAAAAGAAAAGTAAAAAAAAACAGCAAGGCAAAGATGGCTGCCAAAGTTCCGTTTATAAAAATCAACTTCATGTTTTTTTTTCTTTTTCTTTGAATATTTTACTTTTTTGAAAAAAAAAAAAAAGTTTTGCCCGAGTAAGAAAACCATTTTTTTCTTTCCTTCTTAAAGAATTCCTTCATTTCTATCTCTAAGGAGGGGGAAAGGAGAATGCGTTTAACTCTCGGTAAAATGTAGTTCCTCAAAACTAAAACCCGACGGGTTTCTCAAGGCGGTGCTTTTAACGTTTACAAACTTTGGAAAACATTAAAACGCAACTACAGTATTAGTTGGTTATACTGCAGTGTACTTGGTTCACCATATCTCCCCGATATTATTCTATTCCCAATGAGTCCCTATTCTCATTTGCAGAATCTTAATCTAGGATAAGATTCGGGAAAATTAATTTTCAACTTCCCGGTGAATGAGTTTCAACGAGTTCGTAATAAATAAGTAGTTGTTTAGCTTAATGGGATTCGCACATATTTTTTAATTGGAAAATTTAGCATAAGACTTTATGAGGAGCTCTGAGTTGAAGTGCACGAGTTTTAGACGGATCAAAAACTGGATTTGCGATGGGCCAAGTAGGGCTCAAGCAAAGATAGTGGCCGCTTTAAAAAAGATAAAGAAAGCTCGGGTAAAGATAACGAAAGCTTAAGTAAAGATAGTGGACGCTCAAGCAAAGATATTGGACGCTCAAAGTAAGAGAAGTTGCGATCATCAATAATTTTGCGACCCCTTTCGGCTAAAAAGAAAACTTAACTCGGACTCGCACCAAACAAAAGACAATTTCCCGGCTAAATGAGAATCTCTTGAATTTTTAAAATCCCAGTTTCGCTTGTCCAGCTTAATGTGTAATGTATGTACGTCATTCGGTTTCTGTCACTCGGCATTTACAAATAGGTTAGAGGACACAGGGAGGAGGAGATAGTAACAGCATTAAGCAGTGGAATAGCGAAACTGCGGATGTTTATCCTGCATTAACTTCCTTTAATAATCGCTAAAGGGATGAGAGTAATAGATTTACATAATAGAGGCTTTTGCGTGCCTGAAGGTTGACATAATATTCAATAGGAATTGTATTTTCGAACGGAGATAAGGAAAAAGGTTTTTGATCGGATTCACAAGTTCCGGGAAATCATCATTAAAATTTAAAAATTTTTAAATCACGATATTTTTTCCTTGTAACGACGTTTTGTTTAAAAAAAAAAAAAAAACCGAGATTTTATCTCTTGAGGATTTAATAAACCCATGCAGAAAACGGATTTCAAGTCCAGATCGATACATATTGCCACAACTACTAGTTTAGCTTCGACTGTAGACCAATGCTCTTAATCGTTTCCGTTTTGTGAAAGGCTTTTTTCAACTCTTTTCATTTTTTTTGTCGCTTAATTGAGAGGAGGATAAAAATAAGTTTCCAGGTATTCCAAGATCGTGGATAAGAAAATAAAATAAAATTATATAAAAAGATCCCTGAGAAGTTGCCAGCTGGTTAAGGGAAAAAGATTTATCATTCCAAAGTGAAGCCTAAAGCCGGGGCCCGGATGACAAAACTTTGTTAAGGGTCAAGTATGCGGAGGATGGTGGTGACTCTTTGAGGATTCTGGTCATAAACGCAGTGAAGAAATCGCACAAAGACAGACCTGGGAAACTTTTCCCTTTCGCCAAAAGCATTTGAAATTTTCAAGGAATTTACGGGTATAAAATTCATCAAGGAAGTTACAGTTGAAAACTTTTTCCCTCTTTCGCATTAGACGAAGGCGAATTTGTGATTTTTTCCCCTGCCTTTTTTTTATTCTTTATCCCTTGTTTTTTTTTCTTTCGCGATTTTTTATTGCTGCAAAAATCAAGTTCGGATCGAAAATGCAAAGCTCAAAGTCTAGACCGGGTAAAGCTTGGGCCACTCAAACATCGTGAACATCTCTCCACCCGGTCGAACCATAAAAAAACCAACGCTTCTTTTTTTCGCAGGGATATATAAAACAAACAACCTGTCAGCTTCATAAAGCAAAGTCAGAAACGTTGGAGAGGTTAGGATTACCGCAGACGAGTGGATAGTAAATAGTATAGAATCCGGATAGAAGAAAGATGTAATTGATCAAAGTCAAGACAGAAGAGGCTCTTTCACCTTCCACGTCGTCCACTTTTTTTTCTTTCCCCCTTCTCGTAGAAAAGAGAAAAGAAAAAGAGAAAAAAAAAAGTAGAAGCGATACACAAGAACATTATCTGGAATACGCAGAGCTTGCCTTTTCTCGTATTTCTCACTCGAAGAACATATTATCTAGGATAGCATGCGCAACCGAAGGATTTGATTTTTTATCTTCTTTTCGTTTTCGAAAAAAAAACCTTTTTTGGCAACAAGTGTTGGTTTACTGCTTGTTGTAAAATATTTATAAACCAGTCTCTCTATATATATATTCTCAGCACAAGATTGGATTGATGAATCATTTTACGGATTTCTTAGCTTTTCATCCGTTTTTGAAAATCACAGTCGCCTCAGTCGTAAAATTTTCTTTAAATCCCGTAGTAAGTTTTCTCGAACATCATTTCATTCTCCTACAAACGATTTTCTTGTTGGATTTTAAGTTTAGTCAGAGAAATTGGTAAAAAATTTAAAAATCACGTTTGAAATTTATGTCCCCGTTATTTTATTTTTTCTGCTGAACATGGCAAAGAATTTTTTAACGTACGAAATCTGAAAATTGCTCTGGCGATTTATATAATTTCTGCTCGGAGCGCTGATAGTTTTTAGCCACTTAAAGGGACGAAGTAACTTTATCTGCCACAAAGCTCTCTGTCTACGCATCAAATGGCATTAGCTGCAAATCGCGGTTAGCTGACTTTTTTAGATTTTCTTTTTCTAGATTGAACTATCTTTGTTTGAGCGCACATTATCTTTGCTTGAGCGTCCAGTATGTTTGCTTGAGCGTTCAATATCTTTGCTTCAGCGTCCATTATCTTTGCTTGAGCGTCCAATATCTTTGCTTGAGCGTCCACTATCTTTGCTTGAGCGTTCAATATCTTTGCTTCAGCGTCCATTATCTTTGCTTGAGCGTCCAATATCTTTGCTTGAGCGTCCAATATCTTTGCTTGAGCATCCACTATCTTTGCTTTAGCGTCCATTATCTTTGCTTGAGCGTCCACTATCTTTGCTTGAGCGTCCACTATCTTTGCTTGAGCGTTCATTATCTTTGCTTGAGCCTCCATTATCTTTGCTTGAGCCTCCATTATCTTTGCTTGAGCCTCCACTATCTTTGCTTGAGCGTTCAATATCTTTGCTTCAACGTCCATTATCTTTGCTTGAGCGTTCAATATCTTTGCTTAAGCGTCCACTATCTTTGCTTTAGCTTCATTTATCTTGGCGTTAGCTTCCATTATCTTTGCTTGAGCTTTCACTGTCTTTGCTTGAGCGTCCATTAAGATCGAAAAAGAACATAACGATTCCGTAAAAAAATCTCAAAATCAGGAAAGATTTATATTTTCTATTTATAAAAAGGGATACAAGAATTGAAAATGATTTGGTAGGGCGCCAGAGATAAACAATCATTTCGAAAAGAAGAAATAGAAAACGATTTGTCAGCAAATGAAAGGCTTGAAATTAATGGAATACATCCCGATTTCTTTTTTTCCCTATATATATATATTTACAAGGAACCGATTATTGTTCAATATACGGCTTTTCGAGAACCATCAACCAAAACCCAGGACGAGAAAAAAAAATAATTAATACACGAAAAAATACGAAGCAATATTAATTGTTTTTTCCCAAACAAAGCAAAGTAGAATTTAATGAAAACGGGTTGGGGCGGCAGCTCCAACCTGTTTAAATAATATCGCTAATTTCAGTTTTCATCGTTTTAAATTGAGGAAACTGGAAAAGAAACGCTTCATTTATTATAAGCTTAATGGCAGTAATGAAATGGCACTTGGAGTAAAGAATCAAACGCACAGTGGCCGTGTGCCCATCGTGGGTCACTTACGAGAATATTTGAAGGCAGCGATCAATATAGTGTTCGTGCCAAGGCCGTTCTTAACCTCTTAAGTCTACAAATGACCTTCCTTAACAAAACCCCCCAAAATCCCATCGCTTTAAAATTATGCAAACACAAAAGAGCCACTCTGAAGACCCATATCAATCTTCAGTACACTTTTCCCTCGTAACCTAGCACGTATAAAAGTATATTATTAACTAATTAACATTAACTATTCTAATATAAATTATCACATCGTGGAAACTTTCATATTATAAACAACTCAACTTTCAAGGCCGCAAGATAAATTTCCAGAGGAAAAATCCTTTAAAGCGTGCACATGTACCTTCGTCAGGGGGGCGAAAAATGGGGGAGGTTTTTTCTTTTTAAAAAAAGGAAAAAGACCTTTAAGAGATCTTGGCAATGATACAAGTCAGATATTTTTATGTTTGACGGGTTCTAAAGTGTTTTGCGGAGGGAGTAAATTAAATCAAAAAGAAATATGAGTTTCCTCCGGAAAACGGAAGGTGGTCTCTATGTACCCAGTGAAAAAGTTTTTTTTTTTTTGGAGGCGAAATCTTAACTCTCCATGACTTTTTTGTATTTTTCCCCCCCTTCAAAATGTCTATTCCAGATCTTGGCAGATGGCAAACCAATAATCGTCATTTGAAAAAAATAACGGGGGAATCTTCTTTTTCCTGTTTCTATCGGTAATTTGTCGCTGTGCTGTTAAATTGATGTGAGTTTGGTTTTTTCACAGAGATTCTACAAGAATTACATTTGACCGGGAAAAATTTTTCAAGAATTATTCTTGACTGGAAAGTAATTGGAAAGAATTCTTCAAGAATTGATTTTGACCAGGAAAAATTCTTCAAGAATTGTTTTGACCGGGAAAAATTCTTCAAGAATTGTTTTGACCGGGAAAAATTCTTCAAGAATTGTTTTGACCGGGAAAAATTCTTCAAGAAATGATTTTGACCGGGAAAAATTCTTCAAGAATGGATTTTGATCGGGAAAAATTTTTCAAGAATTATTCTTGACTGGAAAGGAATTTGGAAAGAATTCTTCAAGAATTGATTTTGACCGGGAAAAATTCTTCAAGAAATGATTTTGACCGGGAAAAATTCTTCAAGAATGGATTTTGATCGGGAAAAATTTTTCAAGAATTATTCTTGACTGGAAAGGAATTTGGAAAGAATTCTCCAAGAATTTATTTTGACTGGGAAAAATTCTTCAAGAATTGTTTTGACCGAGAAAAATTCTTCAAGAATTATTCGTGACGGGGAAAATGATCGGAAAGAGTTTTTTGAGAATTGATTTTGACTGGAGAGAACTCCCCAAAAATTGATTTTGGCCGGGAAAAATTCTTCAAGAATTATTCTTGACCAGGAAAAATTTTTAAAAATTGTTTTTGAACATTGAAAAATCTAGGAACATTTTTTCCGATGTCTCGAAACTTTAAATGGTAATAATTCACGCCCCTTTTTAATGGTCGCTGACGCGCACCCGCCTTGAGAATTGTCAATTACAAATCTCCCATGTGTACTAAATTCATTTCTGTCAAAAATCGATTGCAAGAAAATAAGGGAATCGACGAAGAAAATAAAGTGGAACAAAAAGCTATTCGGTTGTTTACAGTACTCGAATGAATCGGGCGGGGTGGGAGGGGGAGGGAAAAATAAGGGTTGGGAGACTAAGGAGAAAACGGAAAAAGGGGAAGGGGGTAGAAAAAAGGCAGAGATGAATGAAAGGGAAACGATTTGTCCCTTGAGATTGATCGGTTAGGAAAAGATGATTACTAAAGGATGAATGCGAAGTTTTGATTATTGTTATCGGGGAAAAAATTTTTTTTGTTTGCGTATATTTGGCGAAAAAGGCGTCGAATCGAAAAAATCTTTTAACGGAAAGAGTTAATCCCTAAAAAAAAGACCTTAAAATATTAAAAAAAAATAATAAACGTGCAAACAACGGGGATGTCGTTTCTATGGAAATTTTTGCGAGAAAATGCCTTGAAAGATTAATTATACTTACCTACTGTTAACATTCAGGAAGCATTTGACCATTGTTAGGAGGGAGGAGGGAAAAAGAAGAGAGGAAAGGAAATCGAGGAAGAAAGGAAAAAAAATTAATCAGGTTAATTTTTGAATTTATAATGTTAACGCTGCCAGGCTAAGGTTAAAAGTTCTTATTACGCAGGACGTGGGCTAAATTTATTACGGAATTTTCCATGTTCGGCAAAAGTATTACAAATTAAGGCTATTTTCGTTAGTTAAGTTTTCGCATTGAGGCAGTTGTTAAAAAGTGCGGATTTAGTGAAGATTGTTGTAAATAAGGATTTCAAAACTTAAGCTATGCCAGAGAAACTTCGGCAAAGTCTGAGATAGGATTTGTATAGGAAGAGTATTGCAGCCCTTCCTTATGTCCACTCATAATTTGCTAGGATTCTCTTGCACTTTAATTTGCAGCCATTTCTATGGCCAGTTTCCCCCCAGTGTGGCTATAATTATCCGGCTATTATAACTTCCGTATGACGGGAATTCCTTAACTCTCAATAAATAGTAATTACATAGTTCTGCGACACAAAACAAGCCTCCCTTTTTATAAATACAAAGCTATTCATTAGTTAACAAAACATGGAAATTATTTATACATGAATAAATACTTCAAAATATATATCCGTTACTAAAATACAATTTTCTCTTATAAATTGATTTATATAAAATACATAGCATCTCTTCGATACTTCAAAACCGGATATGAAACCTTTTAGGCTTTAAATCAATATTCGAAGCGGTTTAGAAAGCTTTCATTTAATTTACTACTTCTTCTTTTCAGAAAATTTGGTATGTTTCCTCCTTAAAATAGTAAACATGTTGACTTTCTTCCCAACTATTAGAGGAGAGAATAGGATCGAAATAAGATCATTACATTAGTTGAAATCCATGCAAGTTCTTAAGAATTGTCTAAGGCTAAGTTCTTTAACAGACACTAAACTATTTAAAATCATGATTCAAGCCACCAATTTTTAAAAGAAGTTCCTATTGAACTATTACCGGGCCCAAAAATAGCCACCGGTGATATTACTCGACCTAGTGGTTTTTAATAGAACTATTACTCGGCCTAGAAGTTCGATATAAAACCAGAAGTTCTGCCTTTGATCCATATTTCTTCGCCATCGTCATCATTCGATTACCAGTGGCCAGTTATCTGGGCTAAAGTTATCTGGCCTAAAAATTTAGACTGGGCTATTCGGCCTAAAAGTTCAATTTAAAACTATTACTCGGCCTAGAAGTTCTATTTAAACTATTACTCGGCCTAGAAGTTCCATTTAAAATTATTACTCGGCCTAGAAGTTCCTTTTAAAACTATTACTCGGCCTAGAAGTTCCTTTTAAAACTATTACTCGGCCTAGAAGTTCCATTTAAAATTATTACTCGGCCTATTCCATTCCATTTCCATTTCCATTCCATTCCGGCCTATTCCACTTCCATTTAAAATTATTACCAGAAGTTTCTACGGGAACTATTACTCAGTCTAGCCGTTTATATAAACACTATCGGCCTAAGAACTTAATTCACGCAATTCTTCTTCAACCTCCTAATCCTTACTTTTTTAAAACTTTTTTGGTGGCAAGGACATTCAATTGGACATCATTCAAGAAAGAAAAATAGGCAAGGCGCAAGTTTTATCAAAAAACGCGAGAGGCTTTCACTTTGTGGATTTTCAGTTAAAACCTTCCCGGATGAAACCCATTAAGTGATGTTGATAAGAAGAGACATTGCTGCGACAATGGAATCCTCCATCTTCTAACCTCCCCGAAGGGAAAAGACAATGGAGTGCCTTTTAAATCTTGGCCGAGTCTCGGCAGAAAACGGAGGGAAGAAGAAAAAAAAAATAGGAAACTTTTCCCTCGAAAAGGGAAAACATTTATCCTTAACTTTATTTTTTTTGTTACGAATTTTTTTTTTAACGTTTCAATAGAGAATAACAAAAATAACCGGCTGGGAAGTATTCCGATGGAATATGTCACAAAGTGACCAACCCCTGTATTATAACCTAACTTCCTTCTCCGGAATCTACTCGAAAGTCGAAGGGGGAAAAGAGAAGAAAGAAGCAGAGCTTTTTTCCCTTTCTTCTATTTTTTTTTTCTGGGGCACCTATATGGAGGAAATATTGCAATTTCAAAAGAAAATAATTCAATTTTAGGGATTTGATCCTCGTATCGAAAAAAAAGCGCTTGGAGAATTCCCGTCTTTCTAGGACTGGAACGGTTGAACCAATCGCATTCTTTTTGTAAAGTTATACTTATTTCACCGTATATCCCAAGGCGAGCTCAGGTCGGGATCACAATTTGATTCCCATATGATTTTTTTTCATGAAGCCGAGAAAACAATTTTAGGATTTTTTTTTCGGTTTTTTTAATTGATTAGAGGAAAGATGCAGACAACGAGGAAGTTGATTAATCGTTGATTGAGAGAGTGATCGATTGATTGATTGATCGTTCGATTGATTGATTGGTTGATTGATTGATTGAGTGAGTGAGTGGTGTACAAAACATTTATTTATTGACTGATTGATTGATTGATAGATTGAATGAGTGAGGGAAACAAAGAATGATCGAGTGAGTGAGTGAGTGAGTGAGTGAATGAATGAATAAATAAGCGAACAAACGAATGAATGAAAGAATGAATGAATGTTTGACTCATTTAGAGAGAAGAGGCAAAAGGGATGATCGTGTAATTGACCGTTTAAATGATTGATTGATTGATTGATTGATTGAATGAATGAATTGAATCGATTAGGATGAAAGAGTGAATGAGTGAGTAATAATAGCAAAAAAAAGATGGATCGAATGAATGACTATGAGTGCAGCAAAGAATGATTGAGACGTGATTGATTGACTAATTGATTGATTAAAAAGGCAAAGCAATTGAATGATTCACTCAAGGCAGCGGAGGAAGATACAACATTCTAAATCTGACAGTAAAATTTTAGCTTAAGGAGGAAGCTCCTAGATTCTAAAGATCTGCTTGAGGTTAAAAAACTCTTTTCTAACAAACACGGGAAAACTAACCGCCTCTTCTGGAGTGCTCTGCGGCAGGCCAGCACAAGCCAGCTTCCCGCCAGCAAAATATAATGATCCTTTTCATAATTAAAACTCAGAAAAAAATTCTCCAAATAAAAAAAATAAATAGCAGAGGAGCATCGCATGTGTGCATTTCGCAATGTCCTATACGTTTTCCAAGTGAAATGCGATATTTCACAGTCACACGATTTTTTATGGTCTTTTCTTCTGCCCTTTTGTCACATTCTCGCAATATATCGTTTCTTTGTTCCACTTTAAAAAAAAAACTCCAGATCGTTCTTTCTCTCTTTTTTTTCGGGAGAGATCAAAATAAAAAGACACTTTCCCTTTTTTTATATATAAAAAAAAGGGAAAGCTGAAAATAATAAGAAATTATAATTGTTTCGAAATGACATGTCAATGGGAGAAAAACGAATAGAATAATCAGGTCGACGGGGAGCCCGGGGGCCGCGTATCTGGCCAATCCGCAACGGGTCGCGTTAAACCAGACAAAGCGAATTCAACCCCTTTGGCGAGCTGTTAATGTCTCCCCAACAAAGTACGTCACCCGCACACCCCTTTTGTGTCTCAAAATGCTTTATCCGGGTGCAAATTTTTTTCTTTCTTTTTTTTTTTGAAAAAATCATTTATTTCCTGCCGGAGTTTATTAATACTTGGAATCGATATCCGTGTGAATTTCTTTCACATTTATTTTATTTTAAATGTACCGCTCCCGAGCGAATAAGAGAGAATGAGAGAGAGAGAGGGAGGGAGGTAGCGTTATCAAGATTTAGTTGGAATTTTCAGGCTGGTTCCAAGCATTAAAACATTCGGAGAAACGATTAGACTCCCACGTGGGGAATTTTGGGGGAAAGCGATCGTATCTGGGTCAACGTTATTTCTATATAATCACAATACTGATAATCCTTCCGTAGAAAACTTAGTCTGTTATTCGCTTTTGGCTTATTCAAGATACAAGAGGGATTTCAAAATTTTTGACAGAGTATAATTCAGTCAGCAACTTTAAAAACGAATGGCTAAAAAATTTAAAAAAAAAATTAAGGCACAATGCTCAACGGCAAATTAATTGATCCAATCATTCATTCGCTCTGTTTCTTTAATAAATCAATCAATCACTCCAAACTTGTCCTGTATTTCATTCTTTCTTTGCTAAACTCATCACTCAATCAATCAAAAGATCCCATATTCATTCGCTTACTCGCTCAGTCATTAATTTATTCGATCCCTTCATTATTCGATCACTCAATCAAACACTAATTCATTCATTCACTCATTTAAACATTTAATCAATCATTCATTCACTCATTTAATCAATCAATTAATCATTCAATCAATCATTCATTCACTCGTTAAATCAATCGATCATTCATTTACTCGTTTAATCAATCGATCAATCAATCAATCAATCATTCATTCACTCATTCACTCGTTTAATCAATCATTCATTCATTCACTCGTTTAATCAATCAATTAATCATTCATTCACTCGTTTAATCAATCATTCATTCATTCACTCGTTTAATCAATCAATTAATCATTCATTCACTCGTTTAATCAATCAATCAATCATTCATTCACTTATTTCAGCACTTCAACAGTGAATTCACTAATTTTTTAATCAGTCACTCGATTTTTTATTCTCCCTACTAATTCATTCAATCAATTCTATGACTAAAATTTACCACGCTGGCTACAAGCTGAATTAAAGACATTTATTTTTAGGACTAATCAAAGCTCAGTCTAGAGTCACTGAAGCTGGCAGGTAGCGCAGAAGCATGAACTACAATCTCTGAACCGTTAAATTGGTTAGAGGTAGAAGAATTTTATTGACAAATCACCTAGACTCGGCTCATCGATCTTAACAAAACTCTAGCATCCGCCCTTACTCTGGCAACGACCCGTCTCGCCAAATAAAAAAAAATAAAAAAAACGACACTTGAAAAGTCTTCCCAACTCACGATCCCGGAATATTGCCAACAACATATATTCTCTCTCCTGTCATAAGTTCTTATATGGTCTTTACAAAACTACATAAATACTTTCCAACACTTCTAAAGAAGGGTAATTTTTACTTACAAGGAAAAGAACCGGTTTAAAAAAAAAGAAAGGAGGGGAAAAAAGAACATACAAACAAACATTTCAAATCCTACATGTTTTCCTAAAAACCTTTTCAAAAGCACATATAAACCTGGTAAAACCCTTGAACCCTTAGAAAATCCCAGTTAAAGCAATCCCGACAAGAATCGACCCGGCCACGTCTACCGATAAATCAGAAGAAAAGGCAACAAACATTGTTCTTTGATCTGAATCCGTCTGCACGAAACTCCTCATATCCCATTTTTTTTTTACCTGCGTTTAATCCTCCCTTCGGCTTGTCCGTTCCACTTACCTAAAAAGAGAGAAAAAAAGATAAAGCATTAATATATGATCTAATGAAGTAATCCAGGGATCAAAAAAAAAAAAAAAAAATTCAATAAGAAAAAAAAGGAATATAGTCAGATAAAAAAAAAAAAAAAAAGAAGAGAGCGGAAAAAAAAGAAGAGAGATCCTGAATAATTCAAATAAATCCAAAAATAGTCCCGGAAAAAATGGAATTTGAAATAGGGTCACATTTTTCTATTACGTTTCGCGGGCAAAAAAAAAAAGGGAGGTTATTTAAGAAACAAAGCCAAGAGAATAAAGGTTCATAAAATAAAAAGCTGTAATCCAGTTATTGGTTATGCGCTGTTTGAAGTTTTTTTCCCCGAAGGTTCCTTTTAATAAAAGAAACTTTTTAAAAAAAAGGATTATTAAAGCTTTCACGTAAGTGATTTCATTGTTTCGGACTAATAAGACTTGAAGGGGGGGGGGGGGGGAGGAGGGGAAAGGTAAAAGGAAAATTTTCAATTATCGGTGTCAGTGCTAGCTTTAGAAAATTTTCGATTAGTTAAAAGAGGAAAAATTTTAATTGCGGTTTTTTAAGGTTGGGGGAAGGGGGAAGGGGTTGCGGCTACGGATCGGGTTCGCAGGAGAGTTCCGAAGAATGAATCAGTATCTGTGAGATCAATTCACTGAGTGAGAGAGTAATCAAATGATTAAAATTATTTTTTCAGGATGTGAATAAAAGATTCATCGATTTACTGACTGTATAAATTGCATAAATGATTCGATGATGAATAGATTAATGATTGAATGATTAAACTATTGACTGAGTGAATGAATGAATGAATAAGTAAGTGAGTGAGTGACAAATCGATTTATTCAGTCAATATTCATTCATGCATTCATTCTTAGATTAATTAACTAAGTGATTAACAGATTGATTAATCGAATGAATGATTGAGTGATTAAATGAGTGAATGAATGAATGAATGAATGATCGATTGATTAAATAAGTTAACCAATGAATGATTGATTGATAAATGAGTGAATCAGTGAATAAATGAGTAATGAATGAATGAATCAGCGAATAAATGAGTAATGAATGAATGAATGAATGAATCAGTGAATAAATGAGTAATGAATGAATGAATGAATGAATCAGTGAATAAATGAGTAATGAATGAATGAATCAGTGAATAAATGAGTAATGAATGAATGAATAAATGAGTAATGAATGAATGAATGAATGAATGAATGAATGGTTGATGGATCGATTACATAGGTGAATGAATGAATTAATTAATTAATGAACTAATTAATTAATTAATTAATTATGCGTGAACGAATGAATGAATAATTGGATGGATGGACGGATGGATGAATGAATGAATGAGTGAATGAACGAGTGGTAGAGCAGTCGAGTGAACGAATCAATCAATTATAATTGAATGACTGGGCCGATGAATAATAGAATGATTGATTACTGAAGCGAATGGATACAATGAATGAATGATTAAATGATTGATTAATTAAGTGAATTAAGGAAAAACTAACTAAATGACTGAAATTTGAGAGTATGTGCAAGTTGGTGATCTAATGACTGATTAAATAAGAAAACAACTGAGTAACTAATTGAATGATTAACTCAATAAGTCAAGGAATGAATGTTCGACGAAATTAGTGGATTCGCTATGCCTTAATTTTGACGTTAAGTTTATTTATCGTGTCTGAAACGAAATAATACTTTCACTTCAGAGGAGAGAGTTATAAGAAGAGCTTATGCTTATTTAAAGTTGGAAAATTTAATAGCATGAGCCATGCGGATTGCAAAATTAATGGAAAGATCGCTTTTTGCTTCCTTTCTTAAGCTTTTTAGGAAGAACACTAAGTTCCCAGTTAAAATTTCAAGTAATAGACCGATTTGTCTTAAGATTTTAAGGAAAGGCAATCGACTTCACCTTCCATTTCATTTTTCAGCAAATCTACCACTCATAATAGGTAGTAGAAATCTGCAGCACTATTGTGGATATGCGTTATGAATGAATTACTTCAATTTTAAATGAATTTCGGACTTCGTGATCATCCAAAGAAAACTTTTCACAAGTCGGATTGTCAAACCCGCAGAACGCCTTTACATAAAACCGCACACAGTTCACTAACAGAAATATATTTCTAGATCATCTTGTTACGTGGAATAACCAAAAACTTAACCTCTTTAGTCAATACCTTACGGCTAAAGTAATAACGTGGGTGTTTTGTAGAAATCAAAGGAAAAGAATTTCTTTGAAAACGGGGACTCTCTTTTAAATTCTTAACAAAGCATTTAAGGACGATAGATCATTGACGCAAATCCTCCGCTTTATAGTTATAAATCGAAGTTTGAATATAGCCCTCCTTTATTAGTTAGAAGCACCACTGACTTGAACGTTAAAACTTTTCAGAGGTAACTAATGTTTGGTTGTGCTCTCTTACCTCTTAAACACTTGTAAGACTGATTAGCAGCTTTTAATAGTTAATACCTCTTGCTGACCTTTGCGTCTCCACCACAGCTTTAGCTGATAGCGTACGCCAACTTCGTGTGTCAAACAATTACGAAGATAAAATACTCCGGGAAATCCTGGAGGAAACTCCCACGCAATCCAATTTCCAAGAGTGTGGAAAATTTGGCAAGGAAATCGGAGTTGTGTTTATACTAACCTTTTTTCTTAAAAAAAAAAAAAAAGGGTTTTCCCCCCGTTTAAGCATTTAATCCAGATATTTCAGCTGACACAGTTTTGCCTTAAAATTTCTTTTTAAAAGAGATTTTTTTTTTCGGCCGAAAAAAATAAACTTAAAAAGAAAAATTAACTTGAGAGACGATGCCTATATAGATCGAGCTCATTAATCAAATTAGGATTTTATGTAATCCGCCCTGTTTTTTTTTTTCTAGCTCAGGTTTTCCGGAAACTTGTTGAATTCTTTTCGTTAAAAAAAAACCAAACAAATTTCCCTTCGCATCTGGTTGTTATCTCCCGAAAAAAAAAAAAAAAAAAAAATAGAGAGGGAAAAAAATCTACGTACAGTTTTATCGCATTAAGCTGTCAAACTCAATACGATTTCGCATGTTGTTCTCCCATCAAATGTTTGAAATACGAAATTGGAAAAAAATAAAAAGATTTTTTCCCGTTTGTGCACTGTTTTAAATGAGGGGATTGATAATAAGTAAATAAAAGAGATGAAAGTATATCGGTAACTTTAACTAAACATTAGCGATCGCATTAAATTCGTTACATAGGATTTGACATTATGTATTTTTAAAATGTGGAAGTTTTCAGTGGCGGATTGGTGCAAAAGAAAAAATATTGAATAGCTTTAAAGTGCGGGATTTTTTTGTATCGACATTTAAATTTCATTTTTTCAAAAAAAATTTTACTTGCATAAAAATCATAATTACTAACAATATGTCGATTGAAAAATCGCCTACAGTTGCCACAAAATTACCTTGTAAAAAAAAACTCGTTCAAATGTAAACACACTTATTGTGCAACCAAATGGAATCATTAGTTTATTAATTATTCCCAAGCAAAACATATAGCTTCATTGCGTTTCATTTTCTATATTATTATTATTCAAACAAGCATGGCAAAAAAATAAATAAATGAAACGAGGGAATAATTTTTATCTCTCCCCCCCAAAGCCCCAAAATATAAAGAAACATCCTGTATTAAATGTTAAAAACCGGTCAATACGATTTTTATTATTTTTTTACGATTTCATTTTTATTTTCTTCCCCTCCCTGGCCCCTTTTTCCTATCAAACCCGGAATGACGGTTTGAGGGAGCGGAAAATGAAAGTAAGAGGCAAAAGGCTTTCCATATAATCTTTCAAGCGTTCTTAGTATAGAAACCTTAAGATTCGGATTTGAAGAAATTAAAATCATTGTGCAAAAGGTTTCTGTTTCCGGTGTTTCTAGATAAAATCGATTATGTCCTCGAGCGTGAAATTTTATTACGGATTTAAGGGAATGAAGTGGAAATGGCCAAAATAGGAGCCTCAGACAGGCCCTGAGAAAAATCGAGGCCCTCCATGAATTTTTTAGATTATTTAAAATCAAGTTTTTTTAGGAAAATTTTGAAAATTGTTACTTGACAAAAAAATTTTGAAAAAAGTTGCTTTACAAGAAATATTTTGGAAAAAGTTGCTTGACAAGAAAAAATTTGGGAAAAGTTGCTTGACAAAAAAAATTTGGAAAAAGTTGCTTGACAAGAAATTTTTTTGGAAAGAGTTGCTTGACAGAAAGAAGTTAAAGAAATTTGCTTGGCAAGCAAACATTTTTTAAAAAAGTTGCTTGAAAAGAAAAGATTTTGGAAAAGTTGCTTGAGATGAGAAAATTTTGGAAAGAGTTGCTTGACAAGAAAAAATCTGGAAAAAGTTGCTTGACAAGAAAAAATCTGAACAAAGTTGCTTGACAAGAAATTTTTTTGGAAAAAGTTGGTTGACAAGAAAAAATCTGGAAAAAGTTGCTTGACAAGAAAAAATCTGGACAAAGTTGCTTGACAAGAAATTTTTTTGAAAAGAGTTGCTTGACAGAAAAAAGTTAAAGAAATTTCCTTGGCAAGCAAACATTTTGGAAAAAGTTGCTTGACAAGAAACATTTTAGAGAGTTGCTTGACAAGAAAAAACTTTGGAAGAAGTTGCATGACAAAATTTTTTTTTGGAAAATGCTGCTCGGCAAGAAAAAGTTAGTTCAGCAAAAAAAGTAGCTCAGTTGAATCCTGCAAAGCTTGGCTAAAATCTTGAATTTTAAAACGACACCCTCGGATAATAGATGAACTGCCAGACTAAGGTTTTCTGGAAATAGTCCGGGATCTCTTATATAAAGGACCCGAATTTAAATGAAGACTGAAAGCAACGTATAAACTTTTCTGACGAACATAAATTAAAGGCGAGAAACGGAGACTATATTCATATGTAGAGCGAGGGGATGAGGGTAAAAAGGAGGAGGAGGAGGAGGGAGATAGAGAAGAGGATCGCAACAAAAGAGTTACCTTGAGGATAAATTACGAATAAGATAGTCGAGATCAAAAGAGAAGGGAAATTTGATGAGAAAGTGTTTTAGACAAAAGAAAAGAGTTATTTACCCGTTGATATAAGCGATTGATAAAAGTGTTGATTCAGCCGACGTAAAAGTGAAGAGAAAAATACTCTCCTTAGTCATGTTTTCGGACCAACTTTCCTTTTTTTCCCCCCCTTTAACATATCAAATTTTATTTAGACATTCCGGGAACGAGTATTTTTCTTTCCCTTTGAAAAAATAATTTTCCCTGCGAGTTCTTTGTTATTGATAAGGAATAAGTCAAACGTTGGGGAGAAGGATTTCGAAAAAAAAAAAAAAAGGAAAACGAGGATGAAGAATGCGAGAAAAATCTGGACTGCCAATATTAAACGAGGTAATGAAGAACGAACAAAAAAGCAGTTTTTTTTATAAAGATATATATATATATACGTTACCGCTTTTTACATCGTACAAGCTCACCTTATTGTTTTTTATTGTTTCCTTCATTTTTTGATGAGTTTTTTTTTCCCCGGCAAGTTTAAAACAATGAAGCCGAGAGAGTATATTTTCATCGACGTTTAAACTTTCTCCCCTCGAATAAAATAAATTGTTGCCCAAAAAAAAATCTCAGCCCATTACGTTTATCTACCACGGGCTAAAATCGAATACCAATTAAAACTTTTTTTCAAGAGATCGTTTGCGGTCTTTCATTATTACATTTTAAAAGAAAGAAAAAATAATCATCATTAGTAGCCGCTTCTTAGTAGTACGCATAAAAAGTCATAAGTTTAAAAAAAAAAAAAATGCAGCTTAAAAAATTGTATCACTCCAAGCGATATAATAATTGGGGGATTTCTACTGAAAAAAATAAACCAAAACCTTTTATTAAAAATTTTCGCTTTAGTGTTTTAAATCAATTACTAATTATCTATTTTTTGGTGGTCCTACGGGTTGTAATTAAGGAAAAAGAGATTCCTGATTAACGAAGAAGCCCGTTCGATATAAGGATAATGAAATGGAATGATAAGTGGAAAAGCCCCATCAGGTGGAACACCACAGGAGGATCATCGATAGCTTCTTGATATTACCAACGTGCCCTAATTATAATGCTTAAGGTTTAGTTGAGAATCAAGAAGGGAGGGAGATTTTTTTTTATTGGTTTACCGGTGATTTAGTTTAAAGAGCCCTTTGAGGAAACGGTTTTCGGATTTAAACTTTTCTTAGGATTTTTTTTTTCATGGTTTTAGTCTCTGGCGAGTCAGCAGCCAAACGCCCTAGATATAGGCTTTGAATACGCTCCTGGTAAATCATTTATTTTCTTACACATTCCACCCCTCTTCTTTTGTTTACACCACGAAAAAATAATTACCCCTGAAATAAATAACAAAAAAAAACCGACGGACCTTTTTTTTGTGAAGGGGGGAAAAAATTTCACAAAAACCAAAGCGAAGTCAATGAAATCTAATAGTTAAAAGGAAAATAAACATAGGGGATGGGGTGTCAAAAAGAACTCCGAGTAAACAAAGGGGTTCATTTAGAAAATTGTTGGTAAACAGAATGTCTATCAACTTCTCATTCATTCAAAACTTTCTAATAATTATTACTTTTGTTGAGGGGAGGAAACATGAGGCCATCCCCAGTAATTCCCGTCCCGGGTTTCATTTTACTTTCAAACGTATTAATTGTTTATTAAATCATTTCTAATGAAAAAGCGAAATTCCCGTTAAATCAGTTAAAGTATTACTTTTCACAAAAAAAAAAAAAAACTTCATTCTTTACAGAAAATTTCCCTCAATCAAAGCGTGAATTTAAAAAAAAAAATTATTTTCCGATTCCTAAGTTTTTCCTCTCGAATCTTCTTCTCCGGGAAAAATAAAGAGCGAGGGTTTTTGTGACGCAATAGCAAAGCCGCTAAGAGAAAAAAAATAAATAAGTAAAAAAAATTTTTTTTTTTTTTTTGAAATATCGACGTTTCTTTTGTTCAGAATCCTTCATCTATCTGATTAACGTTTAATGCCTCTGGATAGCTTATAAAATTCTTAACAATTTTTTATGCCTTGACCTAAAAACGTCATCCTTATAGTCGCTTACGACGAAGCATGCTTTTTTCTTTCCCATCGTTTTTTTTCTTCTTTTCGTTTTTTTTTCTTCTTCTTCTCCCAATGTGAAATTTACCTCTTCCATAGAAAATTATTAGAATTCTCAACTCAAGGAAAAGTGGGATTCTATTGGAATTCGATAAGATCTTTTCAACGTCAACTTCTGTATTCATAGGTTTTAACTTAGGGAAATTCGTCGTTCTTTAAAATTAATCTTACATTTTGTTATAATTTAATCTAACAGATGAGAGACGTTCAAGAAAGTTTCTAAGTGTGTTTTGTATTTGAGAGTAGGCGGAAAATTGAAGAAGGAATTAAGGAATGATCGGGAGAGGGGAGAGACTTGTTACTGAAGAAACCTTCAGATTTGATCCGGGAATAGATCGACCGCTGTTTAGTAAAAACTAACAAACTTCCAAATTTAAAAAAAAATATTTTGGCTGAAAAGAATTATATTTGCACGAGTTGGTCGTTCATAAAATTTAGTTTCGAGAACTGAATAAGAGTTTTGGCTTGTTTCTGCAATTGCTTCTGCATTCTAGAACTTTTGCACACTGTTTGGTTTTAAATGAATTTTTCGTTGTGCTTAAAATTTGCAACGTTTGTCCGAAATCGCTGCTATTATTGTTTTCTGCAAAACTATATGTCCGTTAACTGCTTAAATTAAAAGTGTGCACTTGATTCCGAAAGTGGTCACACAATTTTTTTGATTTCGCCGCGAAGAATTGAATTTGCGCACTTGGTCATTCACAGAATTTAGTTTGAAGTATTAAACATCCAGTCTGGCTTGGTTCCCCAATCGCTTCTGCAACCTACAACTTTTGCAGACAGTATGGTTCCTTCAATCAGTGTTAAAATATGAGCACGCCTTAAATTCGACTATCTAAATGAGCAAAAAATTAAATGATGGTTCAGACAACTTTAGTAAATAAAGTTAAAGACTTTCCAATGTACAGATGATAAATACTTTTGCTGATAATACTTTGGGAGATGATGAAATTGGTGGAATACAAGTGTTTAAAAAAACAAGTTGACTGCAAAAGCTCTAGATTGCAGAAGCGATTGCGGAAACAAAACGAATCATTTCTTTACGTTCGGATTTTAATTCTTTTCAACAAACCATTTTCCCAAATTGAAACCTTATGGCATAAAACCAGCAAAAATCTTTGACGCTTGTTCAAATCGTTTTAAAATTCCACAATTTTTAAAGCTCATGTCGCTCCAAAAGTAAAAATCTCATCTTCTTGTGAAAAATGTGTCAAACAAGAGTGATAAATACCCAGCACTACCTGTAGATCGTAGGTCGTGAACTCCATTGACCAATTGATTAATGATGTTATCTTGGATAGTTGATACATTGTCTCAATCTCCCCCAGCAATAATTTTTATTGCCTTTTCCTTCCGTTCTCACCTTTTTCGCTTTCTCTATCGATTTTTTCCCCTTCCAACTTGTTAAATTTTCATGACGTTTGAGGTTTACTGGATCCATCCGAAAAGTCAACGACAGAAAACTTTCACAGAGGATTTTAGTCATTTTTCTTTCCGTTACGTAAACTCGAGTTGCTTGATCTTGAAAACAGGAAAAAAAGAAAGTCTCAGAGAAACTGTTGACAGAAAATTACATGGTTGCATTATTTTTAATTTAGTCGCAGACTACGAAAAAGGAGTACACAACCTTTCTGTCAACAAGATCCAATTAGAAGGACGAAGTATTCAAGTCAAAGAGGTTTCCGGTGACACGCAACCTTGCTTGTTTTTGTTGTCTTCTCATTAGCACGTAAGCGATGTAAATTCAGCCCAAGTATTTTTTTTTCCTCCTCCGTCCTCTTCAGAGATTTACATTTCGGGAGGTATTTTTTTTTCCGCGTCGTGAGATTTTAAAACGCACCGGTGGATTTCCGAATGGAAATGAGGTTAGTATGTAAATATGTTCGGGATTGCCTTGAGCAGGTAACTAAGTCATAATAAAGTTCGTTCCGGAAACGGGTTTCTGTTCATATAAGCGAACGTCAAATTCGAATGAAGGATATCGAACGAGTCAGTTAAGCGTAAGATGCTTTTGTTTAAAGCCCATGACTTCGCTTTTGTGCAAAAAGGAAAAACCGCAAGAAAAGGGAAGGAAAAGACCGAAGAGTGCATATTTCAAGTTTCCCAACAAATTGCGGCACATGAGGATGGAGAAAGGCTAGCCCAAGTTATTCAGCTTTGGAAAGTTGAAAAGAATGGGGAAAGAGTAAAGATCAAGGGCCTCTTCTTGGTTAAAGCTACTTAAGTTGAGGGGAGTAAAAAATTCGATACGGAAGTTCTAAAGAAAGGAAGGCGAGACATTTTATAAAGGAGAAAAATCTCAACGAAGTCCCCAAAAAATGTCTACCTATCGATCTGGCAATGCACTTATACTTGGGACACTTGTTCCTGCTGGAAAATGTATATTCAAACTTGAAGAAATGATTCGACTTGATTGCACAATCGCTTCTGCAATCTAGAGCTTTTGCAGTCAACTTGTTTCTACGTTCCACCAATTTCATGACCTTTAAAGTGTCATTAGCGAATAAATTTACGTATTCTGTGTACCGGGAAGTCTTCTACTTTAATCACCCAAGTTGTCTGAACCATAATCTAATTTTTTATTCACTACAAAAGTCGAATTTAAGACACACTTACATATCCACGCTAATTCGTGGAACGATATCGTCTGCAAAAGTTCTAGACTGCAGAAGCGATCGCGGAAACAAGTCAGATCGATTGCTTAGTACTTCAAACTAAATTCAGTGAACGACCAAGTGGCGCAAATTCAATCCTCAGCGACGAAATCATATACTTTTAAAATATTCAGCTAAAATTTCGGCTATCTGTTTCGATGCTATGAAAATTTTCTTCCACATTTCAAAACTAGGTCTCAGAAATTAGGTTAGACGTCCGCCTGTGCTTCATTCCGTGCACATAGCTCCACAATCAAAATAAATTTAATTAAGCTGCTTATTTGAATTAGCTTTTCAAGCAAAAAGATCCCACGCTGAGATTTTCATTCCCCACCCGAAATATCATCATTTTCCCAGATATTTCTTCAAAAGAAAGATCTTCCTCAGAATAAAGCCGGAGAAAAGAACAAATAAGAATGATGATCCACCTATGATATGTCACGGGAATATAAAAGCAGGTGCGCGTATAAAAGAAAAAAGACTCCTTTTGGAATGTGCTTAAAGCAAAAAACAAAATAATTTTCCATTTCTATTCTAATCCGGAATATACGAAATTGAAGTGTGCAAGCAACCGGAAGAGGAAAAGCTCAAAAACCGATTTACTATTATGAACTTATACGAGTACCAGGTTTTATATTGCGACTTTTTTCCATCAACAAACGTCCTTTCGCTGCAAGGAAAGTACGGGTTTCAACTTTCTTTCCCCCCTTCGCCTTTTATTTTTAATATCCTTGCACGCTTTTTACTGCCTATTTATGGAACCTTTTTTTTCCCTTCTCCGAAAAAATTCTTCGCAGTAAAGCTCTCGATGATCACGCTATAAATAGCTTCGAATAGAAAAGTTTCTTTTTTAAATCCGATTTGGAACCGACGGGTTAAAATTAATATTTTTCTTTCCCGCGAAGAGGAGCGGTGAGGGCGAGCAGAACCTTCATAAACTTTCCCGCTGAAGAATAAAAAAAAAGGTTTTTGAGAAGGTCATAAATTTTATATCTCATCATGTTACAAAAGAGCAAAACCCACGCGCTTTAAATAACCAACAAGCACTTCCTATTATCCAAACTCAACCCGGAAAATCTATTGAAAAATTCCCCGACTAAATCATATGAAAATAAGTTAACAAGTCTGAAAACTAAAAAGCGGAGGGATGATTGACTTTAAAACGTTGGTAACGAGATATTCACTATCCCCCGTAATGGACCCTTTATGCTAAGTTTTCAAATGGATTATTAATTATTGGAGTAACCTGAACAGTCGGCCAGCAACCAGTGAGTCAGTCACTCAATTCATCGAACCTATCACCACACTTAACTTATATAATTAATTAGCTCCGGTTTTTTGATAAATTAACTCGAATCTTTTATGCTAAAATTTCAAAACCCACGTCTATCCTTGCTGTTGTCTCGATTCACTTTAATGAATCCATTATCTCATTAATGAATCAAAAAAAAAAAAAAAAACTTAAGGTTTATTCCGCGAAAAATTTTACCGTAATTAAAAAATTTGACGACGCCTGAAAATATTCCCAAAGCGACGCTAAATCAAAAAAATAAACGTCGTGACTGATCAATTTTTTCGACGTGGGCATAAACATCCATATTTTTTTTCTATTAAATCTAAATCAGGAAAAGATCAGAAAGAGATAAAGCTGTCATAAGGAAAACAAGCGACCGGTTACTTCTATCAACAGTTTCAGATTGATCGATGGAAACGGTCAAAGTCTAAAAAAAAAAAAATCTCCAAGGGGAGAGAGAGAGAAAAAAAAATTATTGGCAGCCTGCCAGTACAAACTGATTTCGTGCATCTTCAGCAGGAATTTTCCGATCAATCAACCAGTATCACGCTCAAGCACATAACACCCCCCAACGAAAAGAGATTTACCCGATGAGTGCATTATCAACAGCCTTCATTTTTTTTTTTAAATTATGGCGTAGTTACGAAAAGGATATAAGTCTTCGCTTGTATTCAATTTTATGATGTATGTTTTGCGTATTCAAGCATAAAAGAGTTTTTTTTTTCAGGGAAACATACAGAGGAATATGATGTACGTTTTTGCGTCGAGGCATCGCCTACGGGAAACAAATTCGAAAAGTGAGAAATTTTTCAATATGAAAATGGCAAATGCAGCAATGCTGGGAGACCTTTTCTCGGAAATAAGAAAAAAAACTGCGAATGTCGTTTGTTGGAAAGATAGCTTTTTAGTTGATTGGGAATGGAAGAATTAATTTCTAGTATGAGAAGAGAAAAAAAAATTGTGAATTGGGCTACAATAAAATTGGTCAAAAAGTTACGATAACTATAAAGCACTAAAAACTGAACTTGGGTGACATGTCCACCAAAATAAATTGATACTGAATGATAAACAAGCGATTTGCGTCAATGGCGCAATCGCTTCTGCAATCTAGAACTTTTGCACACTGTATGGCTCCACAAAAACATGTCTATTTGCACGTTTCTGAATAAATTTGGGTGATCTGTCTAGCAAAATAAATCGATAATGAATGCTAAAGAAAAGATTTACTTCGGTTCTGAAGCTGCTTCTGCGATCTAGAACTTTTGCACACCACATGGTTCCACAAACATGCTTGTCTGTACGTTTCCGAATAAATTAGGGTGATCTGTCCAGCAAAATAAATTGATATTGAATGCTAAAGAAAAGATTTACTTTGGTTCCGAAGCTGCTTCTGCTATCTAGAACTTTTGCACACCTCATGGTTCCACAATAACTTATATCTGATTGTTTTATGGTTCAAATTCTCCTTTAACATGCTGTTCTCAGACGCACTTAAGTTTTGTATCTCTCTGAGTCTTTCACAATGAATCTCTAAATCATCTAACATATTTATATAGTTCTTTTCGTCTCTTAATTAAGCGAACTTTCGGCAAACCAATAAATTCGAGGAACTATACCGTCTGCAAAAGTTCTAGAAAGCAGAAGCGATTGCAGAAACAAGTCAGATCTATTATTTAGTCCTTTAAACTAAGTTTCATAAGCCGCCAAGTGGAGCAAATTTAATTTTTATCTGCGGAATAATCTTTTTAAACTTTAAAACTGATTATTTTTGTGGTCAAATAGCTCTTTGAAGTGCTTTTTGTTATTGGATTTAAATTTTTTTAGACGTAGGAGTCTTTTGTCAAGATTTCTCACATCACTGGACTATTTCATGGTTCTTAACGAACCAAATTTTAGTCATAACAATAAACTCATACGAATTCGAGGAACCACACCGTCTGCAAAAGTTCTAGATAGCAGAAGCGATAGCGGAAACAAGTCAGATATATTATTTAGTTCTTCAAACTAAATTTTATGAACTACCAAGAGGAGCAAATTTAATTTTTTAGCTTTAATTTTCATAAACACTGAATCGAAATGGATAAAACTACGACACATTTCATACTTTACAAAATCATACCCATCTCCAAGATTTAAGGCGAGTTGAAGATGTTGGGGAGATTAGTTTATATAATTAAGTATAGAAACTAAAAGAAGGGGAGTAGGAGAGGAAAAGGGGGGAGGGGGAAGAAAATTCAAATCGAAATATATCAGATCCGGATCAATGAGTCGGAAGTATTGTAATTAAACAGAGGTGGAAAAGCTTTGTCGCATTAGTTCTCTTATCAGGGGTAATGTATAAGACTTTTCTAAAGCCTCAAAATGTTCCGGGAGTAAAATCGCATTATTTCACGCACCAAAGGAAAGAAAATTTTCCAAGCCGGATGTGTGTCTATATGCTTGGAAAAGGTTTTCCACTTTTGTGGGCCGCAACGAAGAGAGGGCGCTGTACAATTTTTTCCCCCCCGAAAAAAAAAAAAACGTCCTTTAATAAAATATTCTACGACGACTTCGCATTGCAGGAATTAAAGTTGGATGAAGGCTAAATCCGAGTTTTTCCTTTTAATTCGCTCGTGTAAAGAGATGCGGGAAACCTTCATATAGCTAACGGGGTATAAGACGGTTGCGAATTTCATCCGGCTGAAGCATGGGGAGTGGAACGGAATTTTTTTATTCCTTTTTTTAATGAACGTGGGATTAGCCACAAAACTGTCTAACATACACGGGCGATTAGTGAGGTAGGAAAAGCTTTAATGAAATTACTTCAACGGGTTTTTTTTTCTTCTGGCGAAGGCGTATGGGTTTGTTGTTCGAAAAGGATTAGGGAGTGATTAGGCAATTCCTTGTTTGCCAAAGCGTTGAGACTTGTAAACATTTGCTCTTTGTCACTGCCTTGTATTAAACTGTTTGAGAGATGCATTTGTAGGGTTACAAGTCAATGGATCGAGATTATTCCGGGTACGTATTCTGAGGCTTTGTGCTTGAAATTCGGGATCTCGTAATTAAGGCCTTGAGTCACGATTCCAAGAAAAATGAAGAAAATGTTAACAAGGTGCCTAAAGCAGCAATTAAACGGGATAACTAATTTGTTTAAGAATGATGAATTTGGCGGCGTCGGGTTTTAAAAAGTAGCGCAAAAGGCGATTTTTAATGAGATTGAAAAAAAATGGCGAAGAAAAATAAGACTTCTGTTAATGCAACTCAACAACTCACTTTTTTTTTAAGAAAGAAAAAAAAAGGATTGATGACTTTAAATGAAAAGCTTGTCCGTCGATTATATGCCTGCTTTAGCCACAAATCGAGACTAGATAACATCCGCGGGATTATCTCACGTCAGCAATTCCGACTCTGGGAAACAACGAGAGGGTCAACAGCATTAATTTGCCGAGGATAACATTTGGTTCCTCGTTTAATCCAATGAAATTAATTGAAGAAAAGGGAAAAGGGCCACTTCATCCGTGATAAAAGGAAATTCAAGAAAATAACAATGGAAAACCTACTTTGGAAAAGAAAACCGAGGCAGGGGCCGTTCTCAAATAAAATTGTTCGTTAGGCAATATTTTGTGTTCAAAAGTTTTTCTACTTTTTGTGTTAAGGATTTGTTAACGATTTTCGAGTGTTCAGGAATTTGTTTATGAATTTTTTGTTTTCGGGAATTTTGATTTGTGAATTTTCCGTGTTCACGAATTTTGGTTCAGGAATTTTTTGTGTTCAGGAATTTTGGTTTAGGAATTTTTTGTTTTCGGGAATTTTGGTTTGTGAATTTTTTGTGTTCAGAAATTTTGGTTAATGAATTTTTCGTGTTTAGGAATTTGTTTATGAATTTTTTGTTTTCGGGAATTTTGGTTTGTGAATTATTTGTGTTCAGGAATTTTGGTTTAGGAATTTTCTGTTTTCGGGAATTTTGGATTGCGAATTTTTTGTGTTCAGAGATTTTGGTTAATGAATTTCTCGTGTTCAGGAATTTTGGTTAATGAATTTTTCGTGTTCAGGAATTTGTTTATGAATTTTTTGTTTTCGGGAATTTAGGTTTGTAAGTTTTTTGTGTTCAGGAATTTTGGTTTGTGAATTTTTTGTGTTCAGGAATTTCAGTGGGAAAAGGGCACAACATAGACAGAATTTGTAATTACTGTTTTAGCCACCATTCAGGCGAAAGATTGCCTAGGCGCGACATTTCCCCCTGAAAATAAAATTTCTTCAAGCTTGTTTGTACCAACACCCAAGCTTTTCCATGCGAATCTTCGCCATTTCTATATTTAATAAAAAATCGCTTTGCAAACTCAAACGCCCACTTAAAAAAATATAATCTTTTATTTTTTTTAACCTTTCGTTTCAAGGGTTGCCTCTTTTAATATTCACAAAAGAAAAACCTTTCCGACCCTTCGCCCAGCTTTTTACACCACTTTAATACTCGAACCAAATTTCATCTAAAATCGTCGAGATGCACTTAAGGTATTTTTCTTGTAAATTTTCACGGGTTTTTCCTCTCCTGCGACTTTTCTCTCTTTTTTTTCCTTCCTTCCTTTTTTCCTCCACTCCCTGAAGACGTTCGTTTTTATTCCAAAGGTAAATAAAACCTCATGGTTTAAAAAGAAAATGTCATTCGGGTCACCTCTTCCGCGAAACTTTCAAAGCTCGCAGTTCCGAAACGGTGATTCCGAGAGAATTTTTAAAAGGAAAAAAAAATAGAGAGAGAGGGAGAGAGAAAAAATAAAAAGAGGATGGGGCTCCTCTTCCCCCCTTTCCCTTACTTTTTTTTCCTACGTTGGAAATCACCCGGTAAACGGGTGCGAAGCGCGAATTTTTGTTAAAAACATGCAAATGGAAATGTGTAAATGTAATAACATTTATCACTCCGCCTCGACGAATGAAAAAAAAAAGTGCTTATAAATTAAATGTAAACTAAATCGTAAGCGTTAGCCTATCGCTTTTGAAAATATATTTTAACCGGGGGGAGGATTAAAATTTTTTTCAGACAAAGCAAGAATTTGGTTATAAGGAGAAAAAAATAACCGGTGCCAAATCGGGGAGAATTGACGAATGTTATTTTTTTTTTAGCGACAAGATCTCTATCGATTTGGATTCTAGGGGGGAGAAAAATTAAAATGTTGGCAATAATTTTTATTTTTTAAAAAAATAACCGGGGAGGAGTATGGATATGTTGCTGATGTTAGATAAGCGGCTGGAGATATAAAATTTCAGTTTTAGAAATCAGGGGGAAAAATGAAAGCCGTTTTTGAAAGGATTAAATTCATCAACAAATTCTTAAACACAAAAAAATCATACATGAAATTCCTGAACACAAAAACATTCATTAACGGAATTCCTGACCACAAAAAATTCACAAACCAAAATTCCCGAAAACAAAAAATTTACAAAACAAAATTCCTGAACACAAAAAATTCTCAAACCAAAATTCTTGAACACAAAAAATTCCTAAACAAAATTCCTAAACACAAGAAAATCAGAAACTAAATTCCTGAACACAAAAACATTCATAAACTAAATAAGATTCATTTCTGCCACTTAAAAATAATTTTATTCCTAGGAAAAAAAATTGCAAAAAGGAGATTTTTATTCTAAACAGAAATGGTTCTTTAGAATTATTTTGCTAAACTTGTTATACAACTTGAATCGTCAATATCAATATTTACATTTGTAAGTCAATTTTTTACAAAAAAAAAAGGAAGAAAAAAAACATCGGATCTATTGTTGGAAGGGGAAAAAAAGCAAAAAGAAAATAATCAAAGTAATACGCTTCAATTTATATGGAACTTACCCTCCCTCAGGCATTTTCGAAAAATCAATAGAACCAACTCGTTTAAGGTCAAAAGATGTCGAATAAAGCCATCCGTTTAGATATCGGAATCACTGCCGGGAAATGTTATTCCCATTGTGGCAAGTAATATCAAAGTTGACAGATCCCAAAGAAAAAGGACGAAAGGGGGGGGAAAATTACTTTACGGACACAATAATACTTATTCGGGTCTCTTTTTTTCGTTCCTCGGAATCGGCGTCAGAGCCCCCCCATCTTTCTATTTTATTGCTTTTTATGATCATCGAGAATCTCGTATAATTGTGAAAGACTTGTGGAATTTTGCAGTTTCTTCCCTCGTCCCTTATTTTTTTTAAAAACGGATCGAATTTAAAACAATCGGTTTAAGTTGCAAGTTTTTAGCCCGACCTCGATTCGAATGAGAAATCTAAAATGGCACGGTTCCAGCAAGTTGTCCCAAGTTTTTCTTTCCAAAAAACTCCTTCCCCCAAATGAACGATACTTATTCTAGCGACAAATGAATATTCTTATTCAACACGCTCTGGTTCCCAATCGTCTTATTTGATCCGAAATATTTCTTTTTATGTGTCGCCCCGAAACCCAGTTTTTTCCTCCCTTTTCTCTTTTCATTTATTTAAATAAACTTTCCTTACGTCTCGCCCGTTTTCAGAAAAATTATCCGGGGAAAACTCGACCGGCAATAGAAGAAAATTTAAGAACATATAAAAATTGTGCAGTTTAATTTTTTGCCAAAAGGAAATACTCTGAGGATATTTGCAATCACATAAAATAAAACAAGAGTTCAATAATTTGTTTATGAATTTTTTTGTGTTCAGGATTTGGCTACTGAATGTGTTTTTGTGTTCAGAAATTTGTTCATTGTTTTTCTTCGGGTAGCAAAAAATTTGTGTATAAATTTTCTATTGAGTTGAAGAATTAGTTCAAGAATTTGTATGTTCAGGAATTAATTAATGGTATTTTTTTGTTCAGGAATTGGTCAATGAATTGTTTTGCATTCAGGAATTTGTGAATGAATTTGCTTTGTGTTCAGGAATTTTGGTTTAGGAATTTTTTGTTTTCGGGAATTTTGGTTTGTGAATTTTTTGTGTTCAGGAACTTGTTTATGAATTTGTTTTGAGTTCAGGAACTTGTTTATGAATTTGTTTTGTGTTCAGGAATTTGTTTTGCGGTCAGAAAGTTTATGAGTTTTTTTGGGTTCAGGATCAAGTTACTGAATTTTTTCAGTATTCAAAAATCTTTTTAGGATACTTTCGTGTTCGGGAATTTGTTTAGGAATGATTTTGGGTTGAAGAATTTGTAATTTAATTTAATTTGTTTTTAGGAATTTGTTTAAAACTTTTTTGGTTTTGAGGAAATACATACCTTCTGAATTTTTTTCTGTGTTCAGGAATTGGTTAACGAATTCTTTGTGTTTAGGAATTTTTTAGGAATTTTCGTGATCAGGAATTTGTAAATGAATTTCTTTTGCGTTTACAGCTATTTCTGATTTTTTTTTGTGTTCAGGAATTCGCATTTAAATTTTTTTATATTGAAAATATTTGTGGACTTCCGATTGAATTTTCCGTTTCGAAACTTTTAGAATCTTAACCTAATCACTGACCTAATAATATTACTGATTCATCAGGCCTTTCAGCACTCAATCTTAATCGCGAATTGCTAAGCTAAGTTCCCATACTTACTGCAAAAAATTCCTTACAATATTTACCGCTTATTTAAAAATAAATCGCTCTAAGAAAAAAAAAAACAACTGAAACTTTAAGTATCTAGGCCACTCTAGATTATTATCAACGGGAGCATATATCATGACAACCGCGGTAATCTCGTTACTTATTTAATACGTGGCATATAAGGATCAGCATTCTACCACTTCCCCTTTTACATATAATAGCAGTTTTCATTCCTCTTTTTTTTTCCTCTTCTCTCCGATTAGGGAAAAACCTTTTTTAATAATATAAACTGACTCTTTTGAAAGTAAGGTTGTGCTGTTTCGACGTTTTTCGTGCAAACACAACACAACACACACACTTCCCCCTTTCAGCATTTTTTTCCTACCCTCTTTCCGCGTTAAATCGAATCTGCTCACGTTGACATTCGTATTAGGAAAAGGAGCGTAATCCCTACATGAGATTCCGTATGCATGAGCATTCCCCGGGACCCCCCTCGTCTCCCTTCTCCCCCGTACACAGGAATAACAAAAAAAATCATATTCCTCTTTCCGTTTTTGCCTTTTTTTCCCCTTTGCTGAGCTTGCAAATAATATCGGAAACAAATTCCGGAAATAAAATGAACATTAATCAACGATTGCAAGTGTCATTAACCAGTTTTGGAAAATCGTTATATCCAAAAGGGAGAAACGTATAAATATGGATCCCTAACGAAATGTCTCTCGGGGATTTTGTTTTATTCAATGTGAGCTGTTTACAGCTTGACGTATAAAGACAGTGTTATTATACATTTGGGCTGATGGAAAGGGGGGAGGTGGGATTGCTTTTCCTGGATCTGGGTAATTAAGGTGTGGAGACGTATGTCGATGGGAGAAAATGCAAAAGGGATGATGCGTGGGTTCCGTCTGTTATAGACGAAAGTGCAAATTATTTTGAAATATCACTCCTAAGGGGGTTCGGGGATCCGAGCCGGACATATGTAACGTTGTTTTTGTTTCGTCCTGACCCTTTCCTGACAGGGTTTCTTGTTTTTATGCAGTTTCTCATGTTTTGGACTTGTCTCGGAGGCTTTTGTGTTCCTTGTTTTTTTTTTTTCAGACGTAGCGACCGAGTCAATTAAGAATGAGAATTTAAATTAGATCATTTTTTATCGGGTTTTAGATGTCATGTGTTTCTCTTGATTTGAGGATTAAGCAGGAATTTAAAGGCAAGAGAATTTATCGGCAATGTTTTCTCCTCTAAGTTTGAACCCACAAACCATTTTCCTGTTGAAGAATTCATTTATTAGTTTCTTGTGTCCTAGAATTGGTTCATGAACATTTTTTGTATTCAGGAATTGGTTCATGGAAATATTGTGTTTAGGAATTGGTTTATGATCATTTTGTGTTCAGGAATTGGCTCAAAAACATTTTTGAGTTCAGAAATTGGTTCATGATTTTTTGTTTTTAGGAATTGGTTTATGATCATTTTGTGTTTAGGAATTGGTTTCTGAACATTTCGTGTTCAGGAATTGGTTCATAAAAACATTGTGTTTAGGAATTGGTTTATGATCATTTCGTGTCCAGGAATTGGCTCAAGAACATTTTTGAGTTCAGGAATTGGTTCATGATTTTTTTAGTTCAGGACTTGGTTTATAAATTTTTGTGTTTAGGAATTGGTTTATGATCATTATGTGTTCAGGAATTGGTTTATGATCACTTTGTGTCCAGGAATTGGTTCATGATTTTTTTTAGTTCAGGACTTGGTTTATGAATTTTTGTGTTTAGGAATTGGTTTATGAATTTTTGTGTTTAGAAATTGGTATATGATCATTTTGTGTTTAGAAATTGGTATATGATCATTTTGTGTTTAGAAATTGGTATATGATCATTTTGTGTTTAGAAATTGGTATATGATCATTTTGTGTTCAAGAATTGGTTAATGAATTTTTTTTATGTTCAGAAATTGGTTTACAAACTTTTTTGTGTTCAGGAATAAGATGAGGAATTTATTTGAGAATTTTTTAGGTTTCAGGAATTGGTTTATAAATTATTTGTTTTTAGGAATTACTTCAATACCATTTTTTCGAGTTTGAAAATAGAATCGGGAATTAGTACGTGCATTTTTTTTGTGCTCACAAACTTTCATATAAATTTTTTTTGCTTAAAAATTCGTTTTTGACTTTTTTAATGTACAAGATTTTCTTAATAAATTTTCTTCGAGTTAAGAAGTTTGTTTAAGCATTTTTTCCTTGAACAATCGGAAAATACACTTAAACCTGCTACTAGCAGCCGCAGCATTAGCAAACACCGATTTCAAGCGTCCATTTTCGTAGTTCCTCCTGCAGCTACAATCAGCGGCCACGACAGCAACCTCTTCTTTCCAACCGCTTTCACCTCATCTAACATTTTTTTTTACATTTCACAATATTTCAAATTTCAGGTAAAAACAAACTCTCTTTTGTGCTAACATTGAAAACTTCTCCCGGAAGATTTTCACGTTCTCGGAATTCATGATCGCAGACAAGGCAAAAGAGAGCATTACTAACGGAAACTAATTTTCGTCTGAGTAATTCTCTTTCTTCCCCCGTCGCCGTCGTCGTCGAAAGATCCATATAAAATTTCAAGGAAATAGGAGTAGGTAATTAAAGTGCTTGACGATTTTACACCAAGATATAGTTAGTTATATTACCAGGAAACTGTTTGCTCTACGGGAGGAGAAAACAAAAACGACTGTTTACTTTGTAAAAACAAAGCCTAAATTATCGGATTTGCTCAGCTCGAGCGTCGCCTTTTATATTATTAGGTTTAACTATACGAAGAGTTTTCATTTTGAAAGTTGGAAATAAAACTTGAAAAGTTTTCGGGCGGGGAGGGGAGAAAGAGCTCAGCGAAGAGGTTAAAAAATTAATAGTTCAGTTTCTTCTTCTTCCTCCTTTTTTTTTCTTTTCGCAGAATGCACATGTTACTTTTAAAAACTAATAAGAGAGCTTTTGAATCGAGGGGTTACTAAATAGAGCATAAAAGGATTAACCTCAAGTTTTTTGTTCTTCGCATCTTTTCAAAAAAAAAAAAAAAAAGACTTGAAGGATTCCAAATCACATAAAGAAGATCTCTAAATAATTCACCGTCTGGAGAAGAAAAAAACGGAGTTGAGCGAAGACAAAGAACCTGAAAATGGGAATGAGGGGAAGGTCAAACCTTTTTACACTTATTAAATTAGCTCGGTGTGGAAGCGAGAGCTGAACGATATCAAAGAACCGCATGAACTTTCTCAGGGTTTGAAAAAAAAGAAGAAAAAAAATTGTCCTTGGAAAACTAACCACATTTTCATATTCTCCATTATTTCATCTGACACTTTTACTCTTTCCACAGTTGGAAAAAAAAACGCTTTCTTGGATAGTCATTCCGCTTATTTAATCATTCTTTTATTTTCAGCTGGGATTGCGAAAAAAAAATCAGAGAATAAAGTCCCGATTTCCTTTTTTTTATTATTTTATTCTTCTTTTTTCCTTTTTTCTTTCTTGTTCTTCGATTCGTTGAAGAGTATATCGGTGTGATTAGGATCCCCTCTTGCCCCTAAAGCCTCTTAATATGAATCGGAAAAAAAGGAAGAGTCGTTGTCGGTATTGATTTCCGAAAAAAACACTCGATTGAACCTTGTCTGTCCGTTTTTATATCGTGTACGCAATTTGCACCTGTCTCTACGTCTTAGGATTTTTCCTTCCTTCAAAGTTTTCAAGGAATCTTTCTTCCAGGAAAATTGTTTGTGGATTTTTCTGTCGTTTGGCTCCTCGATTTTAAATTTTATAACTAACACTAAACAGTAAGTTGCCTAATATGTGAGCAATATCAGCTACCAAAAAAATGAAACCCATATTTCTTTAATATCTGTGATGGTCTCCCCCATTTTAAACTCACGAGCTATTTTCATGTTCAGGAATTGATTAATGAATTTTTTTGTATTCAGGAATTGATTAATGAATTTTTTCATGTTCAGGAATTGGTTAATGAAATTTTTGTATTCAGGAATTGATTAATGATTTTTTGTGTTCAGGAATTGATTAATGATTTTTTTGTGTTCAGGAATTGATTAGTGAATTTTTTTGTATTCAGGAATTGATTTATGAATTTTTTCATGTTCAGGAATTGGTTAATGAATTTTTTAGTGTTTAGGAATAAGTTTAGGAATTTTTCTATTAATTTTTATCATGTTCAGGAATCGGTTATGGAATTTTTTGTGTTCAGGAATACGTTCAGGAATTTGTTTACAATTTTTTTTGTTTTCAGGAATTAGTTCATGACTTTTTTCGAGTTCAGGAGTAGATTTAAGGATTTTTTTGTGATAAGGAATTCGTTCATAAATTATTTTTGAGGTTAGGAATCAATTTACGAACCTTTTTCAATTTCAGGAATGGATTGATGAGTTACTATGTTAACAATTGTTTCGATGAATACTTTCGTCTTGAAATGTTTGTTTACTCACAAACCTCTTCCTCATTTTCATAACCATTCCTTCTTTTTCGTCTCCGGCAATAATAAAACTGTCTTACCTGCAACAAAAAAAAACAAAAAATAATTCCTCTTATTTTCTGACAAAAGCCAACCGCTTTTCTCCATGCTTACATTCCTTCAATAAAAAAACAAGAGGGAGGAAAAAAATATCCCGCGCTCATTCAAGCAATATTTGCTCCATAATATACAATACGAGGAAGCTAAAAACCGTTCGGATACAAAAGAACAAAAAAAAAACATATAACCTCGATTACCGGTTCATTTCCCCGTAAAATGGAACGTACAGTTCATTAAAATCGTTCGAGGCATTCTCCCGTACCGAAAAAAAAGCAATAAATACAAGAAAAATTTTGATTTATGTTAATCATCGTATTTTTCCTACGATTTTTTTTTTTAACTTTTTCATAAAATTAGTATTAGTTTCATTACATTACTTGCTGGGGGAAAAAAAAAAATTCGAGTTTAAACTTTTCCAATTTCCTCCGGCGGAATGCGTTTGCCGATTTTGATGAACTACATCTCATTTTACGGGAGAATAAATTTTGAGTAAGGATATTCCCTGGATTTTTTTTTCCAAAACCTAAATACACCGTCCTCGTTTTATTAGGAATCAACGAGCGTGGTCTCCGGTTTTTTTCCGCTGTGCGAAAATTGTATTTTTCTCCCCTTTTTCTTCTTTTTTGATAGGTCTTTAATTAATGCTTAAACATTTAAAATGTCAAGTTGAACAAAAGAGTGGAGGAAAAAAATCGTATTTAATAATTCATAACTGTTCCGCTCTTTATCCCCATACGATAAACATTCACTCCAGGGGTTAAATTAAAATTTTCAAGCCTTCGGCTAGCATGAAAAAGTCTTAATTAGACCTAAATTGGCTTGAACTAAATTAGGGTAGCTATTAGGAGACTTTAGCAAACCCTAGGCAGTTCAAGATTGGCCTAAAAAAAACGGTAATCATAATTTTAAGAACTTCAATAAGCCTTCATCTAGCACAAGGTGGCATTATTTAGCCTTAAGATGACCCTAAACGACCCTAGGTGGCCCTAAGACCCTGAGTAGACCTTAAACTAGCTCTATCCTACCTTAGCGAACCCTAGACAATCCGTGACTGGTTTTAGTGGGCCCTAATTAGCCTTACTAACCTTAAGAAATGGCCCTAACGGACCCTAGCTGCCCCTAAATCCCTCGAGAGACCTTAAACAGGCCCTATCTCCCTTCAGAGGACATTATATAACTTTAGTTGGCCTTAGCAAGTCTTAATTACCCTTCTTAAAAGTCTTAGCAATGACCCTAACGGACCCTAGCTGCCCCTAAACCCCTTGAGAGACCATAAACAGGTGCTATCTCCCTTCAGAGGAACTATATGATCCGTAAATGACTTTAGTGGGCCCTAGCCAGTCTTAATTACCCTTTGCAATGATCCTAACGGACCCTAGCTGCCCCTAAATCCCTCAGGAGACCTCAGACAGACCCCATCTTTCCTCAAAGAACCCTAGATGACCCGTAAGTGACTTTAGTTGGCTCTAGCAAGTCTTAATTACCCTTAGCAATGACCCTAACGGACCCTAGCTGCCCCTAAATCCCTCGAGAGACCTTAAACAGGCCCTATCTTACCTCAGAGGATCCTAGATGACACGCAAGTGACTTTAGTAGGCCCTAGCCAGTCTTAAAGGACCCTAGATGATCCGTAATTGACTCAAGTGGACCCTAGCCAGCCTTAAATTACCCTTAACGGTTCCCCTAAAATTCTTCACTGACTTTTGCTGATCCTGGCCAAACTTTTTAACCTTTTTAAAATCCAATTAAGTCAAATTTTTTCCATTACAAATACATTGAATGATATGAAGTGAATATACACAGCTCTCTCTCTCTTCCTTTGTGCTCTCTTGAAAAAGATTGAAATACGTTTAAGATAAGAGCAAAGTAATTCAAAAGCGAATCCATGGATGATAAAGAATTTGGATGTAATAAAGAATTGATTAGAT
The DNA here is from genome assembly GCA_023512825.1 of Liposcelis brunnea. Taxonomy (NCBI): domain Eukaryota; kingdom Metazoa; phylum Arthropoda; class Insecta; order Psocodea; family Liposcelididae; genus Liposcelis; species Liposcelis brunnea. The sequence goes on along the minus strand of CM042070.1, from coordinate 10,041,919 downwards.
TTAGGAAAATCAGATGAGCGGTTTGGAGGAGTTAGAAATTCTCAATTTGTTTTAAGCTTTCTTGTACGTGAAACATCCTTTTGATGAAAAGGAATTTCCTGCGTAACTTCTTTTTTTTCCTCCTTCATCCCTCCTCATCGTGTTTGCTATCTGTTTCTCCGGATCGATTTTCAAAATGTCAAGACTCCTCGATAAGTATTTGTACATTAATTCTTCGTTGTTAAGGAATTTTTCCTTAAAAGATCTTGTCTTGTTTATTAGCTCAGGGAGTTGAAATCGTTTGAAGAGATTTTTGAAGACAAGAGAAATTCATGCTGTGCAACGGTTAGAGGAAGCAGAAGCACAATCGGAATAGTCAAAAATAGTTTCAGTTTGATATCTGAATATGTTCTGTACAGTGGAATTTGTAGCAAGTCGGTTAATAAAAGAGTTAAGGGTATACTTTTAATTTTCATACAGTGATGAGGAATTCTACGCTTTGCAACGGCTATCGGTAGCAGAAGCATAGTTAAGACAATTAAAAATAGTTTTAGTTTTATATCAGAATATATTCTGTGCCCTGCAACTAGTAGCAAATTCCTTAAAAAAAGAGTTAAATGTATACTTTTAATTTTTTTGCAGTGATGTGGAACTACGCGCTTCGCAACGACTAGGGATTACAGAAGCATAATTGGCGCAGATGAAAAGAATTTTAATTAGTTATCAGAATGCATTCTGTGCATTGCCATTCGTTCCAAAATAATCGAGAGGCGAGTTAGAGGTATACTTTCAATTTTTATACAATAATGAGGAACCACAAACTTCGCAATAGTCATCGCTAGCAGAAGCATTATTGGGACTGTTGAAAATAGTTTCCGTTCGATATAAGAAACTTTTGTGTATACTGCAACTTGAAGCAAAATACTTCAAAAAAGAACTAGGGGTATACTTTCGATTTTCATACGACCACGAGGAACCATACACGTCGCAACGCTTATCGACGCCAGAAGCCAAAGTGCAACTACCAAAAATAGCATTAACTAATTATCGTAATGATTAAAATTTATTGCTACTTGTCGCAAAATACGCACAAACCTAAAAAACTGACTGATATTTTCACGGAACGCCATTCTATAAACTCAAGAACTGAGTTAAGGTTCAAACGCAGTAAATCACGGCAATTTCGCGAAACTTTCCCCAAGCTATACCCCATTAACGGGTCGAAGAGTATCTCTAAAAAAAATAAAAACTCTCCTTTATTTTCCCTGCGAACGAGTATAAGAGCTACGCATTTACCCTGCATGATCCCCCCACTCTAGTTGACAAGATAAGACTTTAGTGACTCAAACTTCTTTTGAATGTTTTTTCTTTTATTTTCTCCTAAGAAAAAAAAACCTTCTCTTATTTACACGACAGCGTGAAAGAGTAATGAAAAAAGACGTGACGTGATTTTTTCAATTTTCATATAATCCCCGATGAGAATGAAAAAAAAAAAAAAAAAACAAAATTATATTTTATAATGTGCGAATGTAAATGCATCGAACAAAGCGCTAAGGTAATTCATTCTTTTTTCCCTTCTCTTTACCTTGTTCGAGCCCATTCAACATACCCGAGTTGCATTTTACCGGGGAATTATTAAAAGCTGCGGAATTTTGAAACTAGAATTTCCGTACGTTTAATTAACTACTATTGTATAAGGGTGGAAGATTAAAGCGCAAGGTAGGAAAGATTAAATAATAATTTATCACGCTTTAGCTAAACGATTGGAACGTCTGGAATTCGAGAGATACTCCGGGAGCTTTACACTATTTTACTATTTCATCCAACATTTTTCACGGTAGGATTAGTCGATTATCTTTTCCAGGTCACGAGCATTTTCTTTTGATAAGGATCATGGCGATACCCCGATGAGAGTTAAAATACGTCAACTTGGCCAGAAACGGGGGGGCCCCCTGATTTAGCTGGCAGATAAATTAAGTTGTTCGGAGGTGCATGTTTTACTACGAACGGGTTTTGCCAGTCGTCTCTTTTCCCCCCTCTCCCCCGGATTCCATGTCATGTTCCCTGTATCAAAGTCAGGGAGCTGTCTCAGATCCTTGTTATCCCATGTCAGTTTTCGTGCCTCTGAAAGTTTATGTACCACATGTTTCTTTATACGTTATCAACGTTACATGGTACCCATCCCGATGCTTTTGTCGTGGAAAAGCTTTATTTAATAAATTCCGTTTTGTTTAAAATCGAGTTATAACTTATTGACATGTCTACACTTTCACGAGATTTTTGGTGTGGTTTTATCGGTTATCGATAGAGATCTTAAGCCGATTTTATTAAAATTATTTTGGCGGGAAAATTAAAATCAAGAACTTAGACCCTGAATTGACGGGCTCTGCCAATCATGGCGAAACCTGCCTAGCCCTGAGAGACTCCACCAAGTTAAAATTTGGTTACGGTTTCTATTTGAATAAAAACTGAAGTAGCCAATTTGATTTATCAAAAACTCGTTTACAATAAAATCAATAACGATTGTATTTTTAATTACACTAAAATTGTTAATTCCCATTCAAAAAATAATTAAATTAAAAATTACAATTATACTTCATCGAATTTTCTTGTTTAAAAAGAAAATGTCCAGGCCATCAAACAACGAATCGCTTCGCGCTAAAAAACAAAAAGAGGAAATGATAATAAAATATGAAATTAAAATTTATCTGGTTTTTTGAAGTGAATTAAAAAGCGAAATCGGGGTTCAACAATTTGACACAGTTAGTGCAAAACATTATTCGAGTCGATTTGTTCTGAATTAATTAAAAAAAAAAAAAAGAAGGGGAACAAAAAAAAAAGTATAGCAAAATGAATAATGACAATTAAATATTAAATGAAATTCATCTCTTTTGCCAGAAAGTGAATTAAAGTAAAAAAAACCCCCTTCCTCCCTCCCCGCGTTTTCATTCCTTGAGATGTATAATTATTTCACAGAGAGAGCTAGTGACAATTTTATTTCCTATTAAAAGTTTTTCTCGAGTGGCAATATCCCAGGAATCTCATTCTTTTCTTTTTTTTACTTTTTTTTTTTTTTTTTTGAGAAAAGGAAGGAAGTCCTTGATTTCAAAGTCAGTTTCAAGATTCTTAAGTCTTTCAATTCTGGACTTTATGTTGGCAAAATGCGATAAGGGTTCCGTATAAATTACCGACAATCTTCTTTTAGATGGGCTTGTTACACAACAGCAGATAACGAATGAGAAATTTACAGCCCCAGAGTTTATAAAATCATTTTTAAAGTTCATTCGATCAAGTTTTGTAATTTTTTTCCCAGCGATTTCAAGCTGGAATGGGGAGGTTTAAATTCTGGGATATGATTTCGTTGTCTTCGAAATCTATTCGAGTGGGCGTTGAAGTTGAAAAGATTTTATGAGATCGTCTTGGAATGTTTGTCGATTAGGAATTCAATTTTTTGCATTATTGCGCCAAGTTGCAGTGCACAGAACATTTTTAGATAACACAAAGAAACTATTTTTAGTTTTTTCAACTTTGCTTCTGCTATCGATAAGTTTTGCAAAGAGTGTGTTTCCACGCTACTGCATAAAAATTAAAAGGATATACTTTACTCTTCTCCAAAGCATCTTGCTACAAGTTGCAGTGGACAGAACATTTCTAGGTAACACAAAGAAACTATTTTTGATTGTTTCAACTTTGCTTCTGCTATCGATAACTTTTGCAAACCGTGTGATTCCTCAATACTGCATAAAAATTAAAAGGATATACTTTACTCTTCTCCAAAGCATCTTGATACGAGTTGCAGTGGACAGAACATTTCTACGTAACACAAAGAAACTATTTTTGATTGTTTCAACTTTGCTTCTGTCATCGATAACTTTTCCCAAGCAATTAAGTTTCCAAAAACTTAACAATAATTCTAAAAACCTGGCCAAGCAGATATAATAACAAATTTTGGTCAACTGCTATCTAAATTGGAACGATCTACCTTCTCAAAGTCCAACAGTAATTTTCCACATCTTTGGGCTTAAATCCAGCCTCAGCCCCCAGTTAATCCTTAAAATTTCTCCCCCTCAAGACTTTTTCCAGACTCATAAGGAAGATTAATTAAATTTCAAATAAAAACTCTTGGTGATTATAATATACCGTTGTTTAAATAATTTCATATTAAAATAAAAATTAAAGAAGTTTTTAAAAAATCAATATTGTAATAAAAGTAAACATTTTTTTCATTACATTATGAGTTTTAATTTCTGAAAATAATTTATCTTCCTAAGAAGTAACTTTATAAGAGCTAGGAGGGAGGGGGATGGTAAGGGAGGAGGAAAAAAAATCTTTTTTAATATCTCTTTTTTTTCTTTCATTTTTTTTATTGTGGATAAAAAAAAAAAGGAAAAAAGTTTCGACGTTGTCTCTATAAAGAAAAACCGCAGCTTTTAACGTATTGGTTTTAATGGATTATTGCGATGTTTCATTCGGTCAAGGTCGGTTCGAGGGAATGCTGAGAGAGAGAAGAGGGATGAAATTTTAATATGATTTATTGTAGAATGAGATATGTGGGCGAGGTTTATTGCTAGAAGCATGTTTCTGCTAGGCTAGATATCGCTGAACTTATTAAATTTCAGTTTTATAAAAAAAGAGAAGGAGGTAATAATAACTGATTTATTTATTGGGGAATGTTTTTGCCCAAAACGTTTGAGGATCAAATATCATGTCGACCTAATCGGAAAAAAATATGATGCCGGGTGGAAATTCTAGCGGAACCCGTTTAAGTTCGCTGAAGTCAACTTAGCTCTGATTAGGGCCAACTAAGACTAGTTAGGGTCCGTCAAAGTCGAGTAGTTGTGTAGTAAAGTCAGCTAAAGCTGAGCAATGGCTCATTAGGATTCATTAGCCAATTTATGGCTTAGCTGCAGCCTTCAAAGCCAAATTATGGCTTAATCGCGGCCATCCAAGCCACTTTATGGCTTATAAGGGTCCATCAAAGCCGACTTATGGCTTATAAGGGTCCATCAAAGCCAATTTATGGCTTATAATGGTCTATAAAAGCCAATTTATGGCTTATAAGGAGCCATCAAAGCCGATTTATAGCTTATAAGGGTCCATCAAAGCCAATTCCTAAGTCATTAAGTCATAAAGCCAATTTATGAGCAATTATGGTCGGCTAAGCCTACTAGAGTTATTCAGGAGCCACTGAAGCCAATCTATGGCTTCTTAGGGTCAACTAAACTTAGCTAAAGGCTACTTAGGATCCTCTTAAGCCTGTTAATGGCTTCTCAGGATGTACTGAAGTCAGTAAACATTTACTTAAGATCCACTTACGTTAATTTAAGCTACTTAGTGTCTGCTAATCTAATTTGAGAGTCACTTAAAATCTACCAAAATCAATTAATGGCTTATTAGCGTCTGCTAACTCCAATTACGAGGCCGTTTATGAGCGATAAAGCCAGTATAAGTGTATTCTTGCTCACTAAGATCAATGAAAGGCAATTTACAATCTATTTAAGCTCATTCAGCATTAACAAAGACTCAGAAAAGCCTCTTGAGTCTTGGCTGGGATTCCTAAAGCCAATCAAGGACTGCTTAAAGTCTGCCATAACTTGTTCAAAGCATTTTAAGGTCCTTTAAGGCCAGATGAGGCCTACTAATCAATAAACTTCTGAAGCCGATTAAAATTCACCTCTAAGTTACCCGAAGCTAAATGAGATTGTTTTAAGCCAAAATTCGCTGCTAAAACTTAAAAATCTCCCAAGCCGATAAAACCTCCCTCGATTTCAATAATTCACTCACGAATCACGATTAAAGAAGGGAAAGCTAAATTGATAAAACATTCGCAATCCAGAATAATCTGTATATACCCCGCAGAATCTCCAGTTTTATCATAAATCCGCTTGAAATTAAACTTCGATACCTCGACCATTTCCCATCGTTTATAAAGTTTAGTCAAGAGACAACAAAAGGCTGCAAGGATGACATTTAAAAGTTGGACGCTAGATAGGTGATCCAAGTTTCCAACTATCTTGTTCCCAGAATTGTTTATCTCTCCCTGGAGTTACTATGTTTGTATGTTGTCGAGATTTGAGAGTGTGAGCGAGGAGTGGGGGAGATCGAAAAGCACAAGGGCAACCTCAAAACAACTTTCCGAATTAATGTTTACAAATTTATTTAAACGCGACAGACGCTTATTGCGACCTTTCCCAGAAACGAAGAAAGGAATCGTTTTGTAAAGAAAAAAATGTAGCCGAAAAGCAAAACGAAAGGATAATAAAAGATAAGAATGGGCTTGGAATCGCTCAATCGAGGCAACATAAAAGGACGTGGAGGTGAAGAAAATTGTAATTCAATAGCATCGGCTCAAAGAAACTTGACCAGAGGTCCGAGATAGAAGAGAGTAGATAGGCAATGCTTTGTGTGTCAAGTTTAGTTAACATTAACGGGCAAGGACGGAGGAAGGTGGGAAAGGAAAAGAGAGGGCGGAGACCGGAGGAGTTTCCTCTGCTGATCTTGTATTGGATTTCTCTCTTTGGCGATTCCTTTGGGGAAGCGATAGTTATTATTTACATAAACCGGACATCTTACCGGTCGCCAAATTCAATTCCCGAGTTCAACGAAAAGGACGAGAAGTTCCCTCAGAGCCTCTCTTGATTTCACAAAACTGAGATATTGTCTGGGTTCGGCAAACAAGAGGAACCTTCACGGGGCGATTCCGGCTTCTTGAATATTCAAAATATTCTATTGTAGCAAGAAAATCCGAAAGGGTAGGTCGGGCCGCTTGTCACAAAAGGCGACAAACTGTCCGTTTTATTAAGCGAAAGGTTTAAAAGGATTTTCGAAAATGACGCGGCTCTGTACAGATTTCCGAGCTTGCTAATAAAAATATCTTCGGGGGAGGATGAGCTTGCTAATTAATCTTGTTTGAATGCACAAATCAGAGGTGAAAATATGAAAACACCTGCACGGATTCATGAAACGTTTCAAAGAGGATGCACGGGATTTTACATGTTTCATTAGTTTTTGACCCCGAATTACAAAAAAAAAATCATTTCAAATGAAAATCCAGGTTACCCAATTTACGTTTTAATCCTTTAATCGTGTTGTCTCTGATAAAATTTTTTGACAGATTTTTAAAAAAGAAAAAGAGATTATTTCGGATTTGTAGGACAATAGAATCCGATAGAGGTATTAATTGAGCGATCGGATTCGGCGCGGAGTTATTTTTAAGGAATAATGAAAAATGAAAAGGATTTGCCGGGATTGGAAGTGAATATTACGTGTTGGAACCAAATACTGAAACTATTTTTGTTTGTCCCAAATATGCTTCTGTGGCCGATAACTTTTGCAAAGCGTATGGTTCTATATTGGTGCATAAAAATTAAAAGTATATACTCTACTCTTTGCGTAAGTATCTTGCTGCAAGTTGCAGTGCACAGAACCTTTCTAGGTAACATATATAAACTTTTTTTGGTTGTTCCAACTTTGCTTCTGCTATCGATAACTTTTGCGAAGCGTGTGATTCCACACGGCTGCATAAAAATTAAAAGAATATACTTTACTCTTCTCCAAAGCATCTTGCAACAAGTTGCGGTGCACAGAACATTTTTAGACAACACATAGAAACTATTTTTGGTTGTTTCAACTTTGCTTCTGCTATCGATAACTTTTGCAAAGCGTGTACTTCCACGCTACTGCATAAAAATTAAAAGAATATACTTTACTCATTGCGTAAGTATCTTGCTTTAAGCTGCAGTGCACAAAACATTTCTAGGTAACACAAAAAAACTATTTTTGGTTGTTTCAACTTTGCTTCTGCTATCGATTCCTTTTCCAAGCGTATCTTGCCTTAATATTGTGCACAGAGCTGTTCATGCTATGTCTGAGCTGATGCCTTAAGCAGACAAAACCGAATGATTCTTGCCTCGACCATATTTCCCGCATCTTCAATTAGCCGAGCAAGCAAGTATTAACGCATAAACCATTAAACTTGCCATTACCAACATTTAATTATAACTCCTCGCCAAAAAATATCAAACGACCGTGACATGAAAAGTTAACTCGACCTTGAAATAAGACACCCCATAAAACTTTCCTTTTATGACATTACGACACTTATGCGATTTGACGAAGAACATAATGATCCCCCCTTTCCCCTCTTGCGATCGAAGCCATCCAATAACTATAAGTTTGACCCAGTTAGAAAGTGATGGTCTAGTCGTTAGCTACATCCGCGATTAGGATGCTGCCGTTAATGCTCATTTCATTCACGTTGTAAAACATCGCGTGATTTCAGCTTAACTTGTTCATCTAATAGCATGTTTCCTATCTAACCGGGATTGAACGATATTTAGCAAAACCATACCGCTAATTAAGTACACGAAATCCAACTTTTTATACGGTCGTTATTTACTAAAAAAAAAGCATCGACAATCCCCTCGTTTAAATTTTTTTTTTTTTTTCGTTCTCTCTATCGACTTTGCGGTTATTGCGGGGAATGACTTTATAGTGCTAGTTATGTTAGCCGTTAAAATTAACTATTCTACTTCATTGTGTTTCGGGATTCTTTTTGTACCGTTTCAGGCAAAATGCCAGGGGAATTCTGGAAAAAAAAAGAATCGTTGGAAAATTATAGCTTGAAACTTTGAAATGTAACAATAACGTGCTGATAATATTTGGTTCGAGGCAGTATTAACCTAAAAATGTAAATGAGTATGAATTTCTGGAAGCTTTATTTGAATTCGCTCTTTTTTAAGCGAGGTTTTTTAACGATTCGACGAGAATAATACTTTTCTTTCGAAATCGAGCTGTAGGAATGATAATATCTGGTTATTGATGGCTGAGGGTGATTAATCTTGAATTTTTTAGGATTAGGGATTAAAGTACTCCGCGAAAGTAATCGATAACAGAAGCATAGTTGGGACAGTCAAAAATAGTTTCTTTGTGTTACCTAGATATGTTCTGTACACTGCAACTCGTAGCAAGATGCTGTAGAGAAGAGTAAGGTATATTCTTTTACTTTTTATGCAGCCATGTGGAATCACACGCTTCGCAAAAGTTACCGATAGCAGAAGCAAAGTTGGAACAACCAAAAATAGTTTCTTTTTGTTATCTAAAAATGTTCTGTGCACCGCAACTTGTTGCAAGATGCTTTGGAGAAGAGTAAAGTATATTCTTTTAATTTTTATGTTGTAGTGTGGAACCACACGCTTTGCAAAACTTATCGATAGCAAAAGCAAAGTTGGAACAACCAAAAATAGTTTCTTTGTGTAACCCAGAAATGCGTTTTGCACTGCAACTTGTCGCAAAAGTCTTAGGAGAGGAATCCTAAGTAAAGTGCCTTGAAATTTGTCAGCCCAGAAACCAAAATCTTAAATCGTAATCTCCACGTCCAGGGATTTTTTCAGATCTCTCCGCCTACAAATAAATCTACATTCACAGCCAACTCAAAAATCTTTATTCTCTTTAAAACGTAAACGATTTGCAATACAAAGACCGTTCAAAACCCTCAACTTAAAAGTTCTCCAAAAGGAGGGGAGAATAAAAATCCCCGACATTGGCGGAAGTTGACCTGCCACTTGCATTCGTTAAGTGCTTTCCGGGTTTCTCCCTTTTTTCTTTCTGGATTGTATTTTAAATACACGGTTAATTAATTTAATCGATTGTTGAGTATCAGATAAAATCCTCTTACGGTTATGAATCGGGCGGGCTCTTTTCTCTCTGCCCGCCGCCGGATGAAGGGGATTTAGGAGTGCGAAAAAGAGAATCAAAAGGTTTCAAATATCAAATAACTCTGCAATCGGAGGAAGTACAGGGGAAAAACAAAAGTGTAATGAGTCAAAGTGTGCACCCACCCGTGCCGTGGATAGGCTCACCTGGTGTTTTCTCAACTACTCAAACGTGAAAATTTGTTTTCATCGTAGTAAATACTTGAAAAGTAATCAAACTTGATGTAAAACACAATCATCATTGTAAATGGGAACTTTTCAAATTGAAAACTAGGTCTTTTCTTCTCCCTTCAATACATTTTCTTCCTGTTTTGTCGTCCTTTCCCTCCGTGTGCCTCCCCCAGATTTTTTTCCCCAAATGCCGTCCCATTTTTTCAATTATATTTTTTTTCCTTTCGTGCCGCACATGTTGCCCAAAGTGTATAATAAAAATGGTGGGGATTCCCATAACGACGACCTTAGAGTCATCATTGAGTTTATTATTTCATCGAGTGGTTGAGTTTATATTAAAGAGTAATTTTGGGAGATTCTGTTTGAGCTTTCAAAATCCACTTCAATTACATTCGTTCGTGACTAAAGGTTTCGCTGATCGCTTTCTAAGAAATTCCGTTTATTTTTGGAAGTTGTAGCAAAAGGATGATTATGAAGAACTTCAACGCATACTTCAGTTATTTAAAATCACTCTTCAGTAAGATTTTATATTAAGATATCAAAGACGTGTTTCATTAACTTTGATGTTTATTGTTCACTGGAATGCCACGTGGGTTCTTTTTCAAGTGTCAGTGACACGAGCTGGTGCGTTTAGGGTGCAGAAACCATAAGGGCAACAAATCTGCCTAAAAAAGCTTAGAATTAGCAGTTTGTGATATATTTTGGCAAAATGCAGGACTGCAAAAGTTATCGATAGCAGAAGCATAGTTGGGACACTCGAAAATAGTTTCCTTGTGTTACCTAGATATGTTTTGTACACTGCAACTCGTAGCAAGATGCTGTACAGAAGAGTAAGGTATATTCTTTTAATTTCAATGTCGTAGTGTGGAACCACACGCTTTGCAAAAGTTATCGATAGCAGAAGCAAAGTTGGAACAACCAAAAATAGTTTCTTTGTGTTACCAAGAAATGTTTTGTGCACTGCAGCTTAAAGCAAGATGCTTACGCAATGAGTAAAGTATATTCTTTTAATTTTTATGCAGTAGCTTGGAAGCACACGCTTAGCAAAACTTATCGATACCAGAAGCAAAGTTGAAACAACCAAAAATAGTTTCTTTGTGTTATCTAAAAATGTTCTGTGCACCGCAACTTGTTGCAAGATGCTTTGGAGAAGAGTAAAGTATAGTCTTTTAATTTTTATGTCGTAGTGTGGAATCACACGCTTCGCAAAAGTTATCGATAGCAGAAGCAAAGTTGGAACAACTAAAAATAGTTTTTATTTGTTATCTGAATATGTTCTATTCGCTGCAAATTGAAGCAACATGGTTAAGGAGTGAACTAAATGCAGCAAAATTCTTGCAGAGTGTCAACAAGCGAAAAATAACCTTTCCTAAAGGCAAAAGACTTAATTCCAAAGGGCTAAACCAAAATTATACTTCAATGTGAGCTCGGGAAAATTCTAACATCACAAAATCAATCAAATCGTAAATTCAAGATTTCGTCCCGACAAAAAAAATCAAATATTCAGAAAAAAAAAACAGAGATGTGCTTTTTTCCCCCATTTCTCTTAGGTTAAAACTCTCCTTGTATTAACCAATAAATTTCAATAAAAGAGTTCAGAGTAAATTGAAAATATATAGCGACGCAATGAAAGGAGGCTGAAAATGATTTTTTCTTATCGAAATAAAGACGTGATTTGTTTCCTTCATAACGAGAGTGAGGGGTGGGTGGAGCTTTGCAATTTACAGAAGGAAATGTTGGGAGCCGTCGATAAACGCTCTGAATTACTCACACGAACGCAAAAGGAGGAAATCAAGAGGTATCAAAACTTCTCTTTCGAGGGGGGGAGAAGGAGAAGGGGATATGAGAACAAATTTGGTTAACAAATCGGATTTTCCAAACATCTCGTCACTTCGCCTCGTTATTATTTTTCTTTTGAAACCTTTCCGCGCCATCGTTCGATTCTCCTACCCGAAAATTATTCGCTCATGCAAAAACCATCCCCTGTTTCGTCACACACACACACACACTCTTTCCACGGGGGTTCCCATCGATTTCGCATTTACTATTCCTTTGCGACTAAAACGAATCCCAAAAAAGAAGCATTATCGGTAAAGCGTATAAAGGGATAGAAAGTTACGTACTAGAAAACGTACAAAGTGAATCGATCGCATCTCGTAGGCTTGTTCTGTCGCTACAAATTTTTCCTAGGGAAAAGTTGGGAGAATAAAAATTTTTCTGGCCAACCGGATTTCTTACCATTTTTTTTCTCCGATTCGAAGGGGCGATCCCCCCTTTTCTGTGGAAGGATATTCGTTTCAATTGGAGACCAGTGACAAGAGAATAAAAAAATATTAAGGGAGTCATATCCAGCCATTAACCAAAACCAAAGCGGAGGAAAATTTTTTTTCGCTTCCGGGATTTCCCGCTCATAAAAATTTTCCGCTTGAAACAGCTGCTTAAAGTCATTAGTGACCTTGCCTTTGAATCTAATGTAACGGGCGAAACCGAATTTTTTTTTTTAAAAAAAAAAAGGATGTGGAATAAAAATTTACAACTTTAGCAGTGGCTCATTGCAAAATTTAATAAAGCGGGATAACCGATATATTGGAAATGTTTTGGACATTATGAATTTTCCAGCAAGGGCAAGGGTTTTTTAAATAGGAATAAAAAAAAAATCTGGAGAAAAGTTTGTTGGGACATTCGGGAGATTGTAGATTTAATATAAAAGGGGTGAACGAAAGGATTTTGCGGCTTGGTTTCCTTTTTCGAAATGGCCACAAAACAGGCTCAGTAGGTAAAAAGTAGCAAGTGGGTTTTTAAAAAAGGCGAAAATTAAAAAATTTTCTTGTTTTGGTTATAAAGAAGTGTGAGATAGCAAAAGAAGCCACAGCATTTTAATAAAAATAAAGAGAAATATTTTTTCAAGAAAGTATAAAAGCAAATATTTTTTCAAAATGGTCTTGACCCCTCCAGCAGGCCACAAATGGCATATTGTCTGAGGTGTCACAGGAAGCAATACCATCTCAGGTATCCACAAGTATCAAAACCGTTTTAAGTGGTCACAAGTAGGAAAACAGTTCGAGGTGGCCACAAAGAGCAAAACCGTCCGAGGTGGCTACAAGCAGCAGAACAGTCCCAGGTGGCCACAATGAGCAAAACCGTTTTAAGTGGTAACAAGTAGGAAAACAGTCCGAGGTGGCCACAAGTAGCAAAACAATTTGAGGTGGCCACAAGTATAGCAGAACAGTTCGAGGTGGCCACAAGTAGCAAAACAGTTCGAGGTGGCTACAAGTAGCAAAACCTTTCGAGGTGGCCACAAGTAGCAAAACAGTTCGAGGTAGCCACAAGTAGCAAAACAGTTCGAGGTAGCCACAAGTAGCAAAACAGTTCGAGGTAGCCACAAGTAGCTAAACAGTTCGAGGTGGCCACAAGTAGCAAAACAGTTCGAGGTGGCCACAAGTAGCAAAACTGTTTGAGGTAGCCACAAATTGCAAAACCGCCCAAGGTGGCCACAATGAGCAAAACCTTTCGAAGTGGTCCAAAACTGTCCGAGGTGGCCACAAGTTGAAAAATCGTCAGAGGTGGCGACACGTCGCCAAACTGTTCGAGATAGCCACAAGTAGCAAAATAAGTGACCAAAAGCGAAAAACGTCTCCAGCAATGACACCAAGTAACAAAACCTCAAAAATGTCAGTTTCACGACAAATCTAGATTTTTCAGGAGAAAAAGATCAATATTCTTGAGCATCTTAGTTAGTACAACTTTTACCTGATTCAATTTTCCACAGAGGGGGAGCTAGTTAGTTCTTACTTTCTCCTTTTCTACATTGCCCTAAGGTAAATCAGACGCAAATTTTGCCTCACTTTTATATTTATCCATCAAACCTACAACGACACAGCACGTCTCCCACGAATTTGTATTTTACAATTGTAAAACGAACCGGAGACAAAAAAAAAAGGTATAAAACGCTTCAAGGCGAAAAGCGTTTCTTGTAAAAAAAAAAATTCCGGTCAGCATTTTTATTATTTTATTCTTCCGTATAATTTTCCCAAATCGCATTTTACCTTTCAACAAAAGCTCCCCACCTACGCACTAAAATTAAATATAGAAACCAGAAACGAATTTAGTTTCAAAAATCTAATGCACTTATATTTATAGCCACGGTAAGTAAACAGGCACGAACGGGTTAAACGTGCTTCGGAGGGTAAAAAAATTGCATTACCAAAGCGGTAATGAAAATTTGATTACTTGGGCACGGGTAAAGAGACCTATTCCGTGGATATTCATATTCTGCACGACCTGCGTTTGAAATTTCAAAATTGACCTCGGTTTCCTCCCGTTTACTTCCCCCCACTCTCCCATTACAACACTTTTAATAGTGTGCTAGTTTTTCAATCCTCCTCCTCTCTCCCTCTCCCCCGCCCAAAAATTTTCCAACCGGGTTTTAAATATTATAAATGTTGAAATGACAGGCAAACGCGGAGAGGAAGCCTAGGCATGTCATTTAAAATTCCCCAATATGAAGTGAAAAATATGACAGCCGATCATTTGCATTTTTTATCATATTAAAGATACGAGTTCGTGATGTTGCTGTTGGGAAAGCGATAGCTCCGGTATTAGCCGGTTTTGAAAAGCTGTTGGATCACCTGACTCTCCGTCTGCTAATATCTTCTTAATTAACCCATTTTAATCGATACGACAATACATGGCTCAATTACTCCCGTGAAAATGATAATTAGGCAGGGTTTAGTTTACTAATTGACAGATTCAAACCCTTTCTATCTCGTTTTCAAAACGGTTTCCGCACCCGCTGGAAAAAAAATCTGGATATTTTGTTTCCGGTTAAATAAAAATTCTTTTCATTCCCTTTTTTTTGGGGGGAGGAAAACAATGCGGAGTATGAATACTTAACATATTCCGTTATTAAGCTTTTTTTTCCTCTAATCCAGCTTTTACAAATAACGCTGAGTGAAGGGGATGCAACCTGCGATGAAAAAAAGAAACTAAAAAAAAAAACAACGGAAGATGAATTGCCTCACATAGAGACACAAAAGTAATAAAGGAAAATTAATGATAGAATCAAAAATAAAAATCACGAGTAATATATTAACCCCCGGGTTCCCCGTGCAATATTTGGGTGGGATGTATTGCATTTACATTATTGCGTATTTTATGCAGTAGCGTCCCCAGAATATTATTTCACAAAAGGCTGTGGCCTGATTTTTTCAAATGAGAAGAAAATGTTTACTTAAGAATTCAATTGTAGTTATGAAATTGATTAATATGAAAGTTTGACGTATAATCAAGATATTTGTAACAAGTTTCTTGAACATTTCTAACTTTCTTACTTCTCTCTCGGCTTTCTAGTTGAATCGCAGAATAGATGATTTGATGAGGAGCGACAACCGTTCGTGAATGTTATAAGAAAGGTTTAGTGATTTTAGTGATTTTCCTACTTGTGGCATCTGAAGACGTTTTAACTGCTTGTGGCCTCTTTCAAGAGGGGTTTGCCGACTAACTCGAAAGAGTTGCTAGAATCCCTAAATTCATTTTTACTCTCGAGCTCCCTAGAGTAAGTATTGCGGTCTTTGCAACCACTTAAGTCCCGCCACCCCCTTAATGTCGTCGTACCATTTCTTCTGTGGCCCACCGACGCTTCTTTTCGACCCTCGAGCTCTCCATGACCTGCCCATTGCCACTTAGTTGTTGCAAGGCGTTGCGCAAAAAAACTTTACTGGCCCAAAACATTTTTTACTAAAAAAAAATTATCCTATCCCATTAAAATTGAATCAGCCAATTTAAAAAAAAAAAAAAAAACAGATGACCCAGAGTCACCTCTAACTAGAGTAATTGAAGGTTTTCCTTTTTTCCGATAAATCCATGATGAACGAACGATAAAAAAAGAAAGAAAAAGGAAGAAGAAAAAAAATCCTACGCTGGGAGAAATTCATTTCTCTCCCAACCTGGAATTTCGCTTCGTTATTCTCTGGTAAGAAAAATTCTATTTTTCTTATTTTTCCCCCGTAAGAAAAATTGTATCTTTTCCTTCTTCTTTTTTTTTTTTTTGAGGGATCACCGAACAAAAGAACGAGCAAGGGGTTAAAGAAAAAAATCGTCAACTTATTTTTTTGATCACAAGATGTCAACCAATCCCCATATTCGGAGAGTTCATACCGGCAGCAGCTTACGCTAAGCCTTTTTACGTAACGAACTCCCAAACGAGAAAGAAAGTGGAACATTGCAGAAAAAAATAAAGAAGGAAAAAAAAATTTTCTGGGGCGAAGAAGTGAAACTCACACACACGAAAAAAAAAATGAGTGAATGTCTTCTATTTACCGTAACTAGCCAAGAGATTTAATAATCGTATAAAATGAAAATTCATAACTTGTGTAGCATGACAGCCGCTGGCAAGGGTTTCGAGAGAAGTGAAAAGAATGCACAGACAAACATGGTAGCAAATTCCCAAGCTCTCCCCCTTTTCCTTTTTTTTTTTTTTTTTAGTTTCAGCGTCGAGCTCTCTCCCTGCAAAAAACACGGGAGCAACAATGAAGGCATTGTGATCTGGCTAGATAATAGAAGAATGCATGAAATCAACTCTGGAGGGAGAAACCTACAAAAAGACAATCTAGAGTTTATTAAAGCCGACAATGAGAATTGAAATATGATGTTATTTTGCTCCCCAGAGTTTTCAATTGTCGGCTTGCGAAATGAAATCCGTCTAGGTGCGATAAGCGGTATAAAAATATAAATTTTTTCTATGGCTTATGGATACAATCCACAGCTAAGCTTAATTTTTCTAGTTTTATCTATCTATCAAATTTTTTGATAATTTTTATTAGTCGAACAAATTTTTTGTTAATTTTTAGTAGTCGAACAAATTTTTTGATAATTTTTATTAGTCGAACAAATTTTTTGTTAATTTTTAGTAGTCGAACAAATTTTTTGATAATTTTTATTAGTCGAACAAATTTTTGTTAATCTTTAGTAGTCGAACAAATTTTTTGATAATTTTTATTAGTCGAACAAATTTTTTTGCTACATTCTGTTAATTGAATTAGTCGAAAAAATTTTTTGCTTGATTCTATTAATCGATCAAATCTTTCAATAATTTTTATGAGTCAAACAAACCTTTTCATAATTCTTATTAGTCGAACAAATCTTTCCATAATTTTTATTAGTCGAACAAATCTTTTAATGATTTTTGTTAGTCGAACAAATCTATTGATGATCCATGTTAGTCAAACAAATCTTTTGATGATTCTTGTTAGTCGAACAAATCTTTCAATAATTCTTATGAGTCGAACAAATCTTTCAATAATTCTTATTAGTCGAACAAATCTTTTGATGATTCTTGTTAGTCGAACAAATCTTTTCATAATTCTTATTAGTCGAACAAATCTTTTGATGATCCATGTTAGTCGAACAAATCTTTTGATGATTCTTGTTAGTCGAACAAATCTTTTGATGATTCATGTTAGTCGAACAAATCTTTTGATAATTTTTATTCTTTTACAAATCTTTTAACAATTTTTCTTGACTAACAAATTTTTGAAAAAATTTTCTTGTTGAATCAATTCATTCCAAAAAAAAATATTCTATCTTTTCTCATTTAATAAAATTAGCCTAGCACACATCCTAATCTTAAAAATCAACTTTTCCCCTTAAAATTTTATCATATTTTATAAATTCTTATAAATCCACCTCCAGGATAGAAATTCATCCCAACTCAATTTTAAAAGATTAATTAAATCATTCGTTTACTCAGTACGAGGAGGGGAAAAACCGGAAGAAAATCCTCTGGAACCATTCTAATTTCCGTCGAATACCTTTTACAAAAAAAAAAATCTCACCGTGATATCACGTTAAAATTTCGTTTTACATGACATCCTGAACAGAAAACGAGAGCGAAAGGGAAAATGGAAAGGGGGAGCAAAAAAAAAAGCAAAAAATGAAAATGAAATAAACGGTCGAGAGACAAGTAAAAAAAAAAAAAGAAAAAGTGTTCGAATTTAAAAGACGAAGCCGGTTGAATGAAAACAGTAAATTGAAGAAATGGAAACAAAATGAAAAACATGGCTGATGACAGTGTAATGATGACGAGACGATAAAATAAAATGGGTGAATGGTATTTGTCATTTTGTAAAAGATAAAACTTCTTTCAAGAATGATCATTTCATTAATTGTTGTTTCTCTCTTCATTACCTTACATTTATCTGGATCAAGGAAAAGGGGGAGTAGGAGGGCGGGGTGATTTATGTGCATCTTTACTTATAGTTTCCCAAACATTATGTGAATATATGGTCTCAACTTGAGGCGGCAATTCATTACCCCCAAGTAATAAAAGTTTAAATTTTCAGGTAAATTCAAAAACGTTTCCTATAAATCTAATATAACTTTTATAAAAAAAAGAAATTCTGGAGATTCCTTTCCAGGATTAAAAAATTTCTAAATAAAAAGTCTATCAGCGTTTGGTTCGTTTAAAAAACAAATATACATTTATAAATATACCTGACGACATGTATTTTTTTTTTTTTAGAGTGGGGAGATGTTATCAAACTGAAATATTATTGTATTTAAATAACGGGTTTAGAAGTGTTTTCCAGCTTTGTTTTGAATTTTTTTATGTGCTCGGGGAAAATATTAAAAAGCATCAGAAAAAAAAGGGGATGTGACGAGTGCCAAATTACTTTTGGTGCCAGAAAAATTACGTAGAAGACAAAAGCCGTTTATTTGATATTTTCCACTCGCTTACGTTCTTTTTTATGGATTTAATAATGGGGAGAAAAAATTTCTCGTTTAACAAAAAAAAATATGAAATGGGTTGAGTGTATATGAAATTCGAAAAATGATAAGCTTAGGGTATTTTTAAGAAATTAAAAAGTAATCGAAATATCAGCGACATCTAGCGGCCATTTCTATAGCTAGTCTATTTTAAGCGATATTAGTCTTGATCTATTACCATTTCTAGAGATATTACTTGAAATTTCCATGGCTAAACCTTGGGATCCAGTTTCTGCCTTCATATGAACTGATGACGTCATACTGCACGACTACCTGGGACCTGGTTGTCTTTTGTTTTGATTGCTTACCTGAAAAGAAGAAATAAAAGTATTTTAATAATGAAATTATTTTTAATCGAAAATTACTGGAAATCGCGAACTACAAAAATCACGATTCTTAAAAATCGCGAACCGCGGAAATCGCAATCCTCAGAATCGTCCAGAGCGGAAATCGCAATCCTTAAAACTCGCGAACCAAGGATCAATCCTGAGAATCGCCCATCGCAAAAAATCGCGATCCTCAGAATCGCCTATCGCGGCAATCGCAATCCTAAAAAATCGCGGACCAAGGAAATGTCAATCCTCAAAATCGCCCATTGCAAAAATTGTAATCTCAATCCTCAGAATATTATCGCGGCAATCGCAAACCTCAAAAATCGCGAACCAAGGAAATCGCAATCCTCAGAATCGGCCGGAGCGAGTCAAGGATCAATCCTCAGAATCGTCCATCGCAAAAAATCGAGATCCTCAGAATCGCCTATCGCGGTAATCGCAATCCTCAAAAATCGCGAACCAAGGAATTGCAATCCTCAGAATCTGGCATCGCAAAAAATCTCAATCCTCAAGAATTTTAATCCTCAAAAATCACGAACCAAAAAACCAATCCTAGAAAATGCGAACCACGGAAATCGCAATCCTCAAACTACGAAATCGTTGCTAATCGGGTTTTCAAATTTTCTCTACATCGACTTCGCGCTGAAAAAATCCGACATTTCTGCTGTTTGAAGAATCCTTTTGAAAAAGACGAGGCCATTAATAAACAATAACTTTTAAATAGAAATGAGGTGAACGAAATTTGTGAAAATCACTTGGGTAGGAAAAGCGTGGAGTCGAGAAGATAGCGATTCTTGATTAATAATGAAAAGAAGAAGAAAAAGGGATGAGGAGTGAGTGAGTGAGGGAGGAAGGAAGAGAAAAAGGCAAGAGACGAGATGAAGAAAAGGAGGTCGAGAGAAACATAAGGGTAGGATTTTCTCATCCGCGAGCTCTGTAATAGCAAACATTATGAATGAGTGTTGCCTGTGCGCTAGCCCCGCAGTTCGCATGTGGTTTCTAAAATTTAATTTCTCTTGTGGTGCTCCTTCTTTAATAACGCAAATTTAATAAACTCAGTACCAGCAACGGAATAGATGGTCACCGCAGTTTTCGAACTCGAAATATTTACTAAAACTTTACGTATTCATGTTATGAGTGGGTAATGTTAGGAAATACACTTAAAATTATTTCGCGTAGAGGATTTATATAAATTTTGAGGAGAATCGGGGTCAAAATATTTTAGTTTTAAATGTGTGAAAAGCAGATGTTATCGCGAATTATTTCGCGGTAGAGATTTTTTTTTAGTTTTTAACTCATCTTGAGATATTTGATGTGACAATGTAACGAAGTTCGTGTTGTAAATAATTTAAACGGGTCACGCGATGTTTTTTGCTTTTAGATCGTTTTACACATTCTTGAGGATTTTGTGGAAGAAAAACGTCTTAAGGCATAATCGTGAAGGAGAATGTGGAGCGCTTTAGAACAAAATTTCTGTCACCAGATTTTAGGCCTCAGACTGCTGTAATTGTGGACTGCAGCACGATCATTAAAAATTTTCAGGCCTCTGCGAAGAAAACGCCATCATAAATCCAAAGGAGAAAGCACTTATTCAAATCGAGGGCAATATTACAACCCCGCAAATAATTCAATTAGTCACAACCAAACGCATATCCTCACTTTACAAACTCCTCTCGCATTAATCGTGCCCTCCTTCTTCAATCCCGCAACCTAAACAAACAAAATTTCCAGAAACTATCTTTCATTTCCTTTTTCGTTTTTACCGAAGTTTAAAAAGAACCTCAGCCGTTAACAAAATCCCGACCTTTCCAAGCCAGAAACGCAGAAAGTTACAAAACATTCTCTTCCTTCTGTCTTAGCAAGAACTCGGGAAAAGCCCTCAAAAGAAAGCCCACGGAAAACAAGATAAAATTAATTTCCATAATATTTAGTTTTCTGACTTTTCCTCTCCCCTCGAATCGATTTTATATCATTCGCGATAAACTCAGTTTATAAAAGCAAATTTTCACCAGAAACCGATTAAATTATAAGATAATTTTGATATTTCAAACATTCGCGACATGGGAAATTTTTCCGGGCGAAAAAGGGGAAAAAAAATAAAAGGTGCTTCGTGGACGATTTGTTACCGGGCGAAAATACAAAAGAAAGAAACGAAACTGCGATGGCGAAGAGAGAGAGAGAGAGACTAGGGAGATTTAAAATGTTGATTATTTAGCTCGCTAGAGGCATTAGCAGTTTGCCGTATGTTTTATCTCTGTAAGAACCGCAAAACGGTTTATGAAGGGAACCTTTCTATTATTACTGTTTCAACGAATATACATTTTATCCTGGCCCCGTTTTTCGCCAACGCTCCCGTTCCGTGTTTACATATTTCTCCCCTTTTTTGGAAAAAATTAACTGCAGGGAATAGGTAAATAGAAAATTTTACGAATGACTTAACGATCGTGTTTTTCCGCGGAAAAAGCTCGCAAAAATGAAAATGTCGCCGGGGAAAAAATTTTCTCTCTCGAAAAATTAATGCTCGCTTTAAAAAGATCAGCAAAAAATTATTTAAGGCAAAGTCATTCCTTTCCACTGTTTCATCCCTCGTTTAAATTAAAGTAAGCAGTCATTATAAATGTAAATGTGGCATTATTGAAAAAGAAAAGAGGAGAGAGAGGAAAAAAAAAAGAATGAGAAAGAAAAGTTGATCAACGTAAAAGCTAAACCCCCTGTTGTACAAAGTTCTGAAGTATTTAAATACACATATTGAAAAAGTTTGCAGCTTTATAAACCGGATGGAAAATATATTTTAATAGATTGCCAGCTCGACTTTTAAACATTTATACAAAGTTATAACTTTTAGACGAAAGTTTTCTTTTTTTTTTTCGGATTCGGCATCGGCAATCGTGCACCTTTGACATTATTATGCTTTTAAAAGAAAATAAATGCGATATTTTTTTCAAACGGGCCTACTTTTCCAATACTTGAATCGGATCAATAAGCGTAAGGAAAATATTAGCTAGTTAAAGTAGCTAAAAATTTTCGCGCCAAAAAAATGTATAAAAATTTTTTTTCTGAAAAAAATGTATAAAATTTTTTTTCTGAAAAAAAATGTATGAAAATTTTTTTTCTGAAAAAAATGTATAAAAATTTTTTTTGGAATTTTCTGGCGGCAAAAAAAAACATTTTACAGAAGTTTTTAGCGGCAAAAAATTTTTTTTTAAAAGATTTTTTATCTCCAAGTATTTTTATGGCATTTTTTAGCAGCAGAAAAATTTCATAAAATTTTCTTACGGCAAAAAATGTTTTTAAACGTTTTTTCAGCAAAAGGAAATCAAATTTCTATTCTCATTCCTGACCTGAATTCTTTAACATTTCCCAATAAATAATCTTGACCCATGTTATTTTTTCCTCTCATGCAAAACAGTCCCTGAAAAGAAACTTTATCCTCCTCCCTCAAATCCTTTTGCGACAAAATAAGGGAAGTTTAAAAACTTTTCCATATACACCGTATAAAAGCGAACAAAAGAAGAAGGGAAGAAAACGACAAAAGCAGAATTGAAGATAAAATGGTATAAATAAAGGTATAATGTTATAATAAAGATAAATCTCCGGTTTCTTAAAATCTTATGGTGCGACAAGTAAATAGAACTCCATTTTGGCAGCAACTCTTCAATCTTACTCGAATCTGTCAAATGCAGTTGACTCGAATGAAAGCACTGGTCTAATGGCTTTATTCCCATAATACGGGTTAAGACTTTAAGTTAAAGCCTCTTCTCTTTGATGAATTCATTATCATTTTGACTGCTGTATTCGTTATATTTCAATCTGTTCTCGTACGCGGTCGGTCGGATATAATGATATTGTTTCATTTTCTTCCTTGTTTTAAGAATTTCGAGAAATCTTGTAAGATGACTTCCCTTTCTTTTCGTTCTAACCCGAGAAATGGATATTGTAATGCAATGTACCGTAAATCTCATTTTCTCGGCAATGCTGCGCATATAATTTCCTTGCGAAATTTGAATCTAGACACATATGTAAGTTAGAATGGGAAAATAATTCAAAAAGCCTAGGGAGCTTCCCAAAACTTTAAATATTCCAAGCGTGAGAATATCAAGGTTTTAAGACAAGATTTTCTCAAGGAAAAAAGAAATTTTTTTTTTAAAAAAAAGCGATGAGTAATTTTTTTTAAAAAAAAAATATCAACCGGGTATAAAGGTTTTTTTCCCTCTAAAAAATAAATAATACCTTTTCAATAGTGCGCCGAGGTTCGGAGAAAAAAAAATTAATTTTGAATATGATAAAGAAATTTAATAATCCACGGAAAGAAGTCTTTTTAATATTCATTTATTTTGCAGTTAATTAATATCAAGTGTCATCGAAAAAAAAGTGGCACTCAGTTTTTATTATTTTCGGTTTTGAGAATTTTTTTCTGGAGTTTTTAAAGAGTGATCCGCTTTCGTTTGCTTTCAAAGGAACCATATTAATATGAAAAGTTAGTCAATTCACATCTAACAGGGCTGGAAAGTTTTAAAAAGTAAACTTGCCCCTTCAAAAATTTCGGTTATACATCCGGCAGTTCAACCACCATTACATTTTTTGCTTTATCTTCCCGAATTCCAAGAAATTCTTCTAGAATTTTTTCATGTCAAGAGAAGTTTTTGATTATGTTTCTTTTTTAGGCAAATCTGACAATTTTATCTTGTCGAACAAATCTTTTGATAATCTTTACTAGTCGAACAAACCTTTTGATGATTTTCATTAGTCGAACAAATCTTTTGATAATTGTTCTTGTGGAACAATCTTTTGATAATTTATTCTTGTCGAACAAATCTTTTGATAATTTATTCTTGTCGAACCAATCTTTTGATAATTTATTCTTGTCGAACAAATCTTTTGATAATTTATTCTTGTCGAACCAATCTTTTGATAATTTATTCTTGTCGAACAAATCTTTTCATATATTTTTATTAGTCGAACAATTACTTTGGTAGTTTTTATTAGTTAAACAAATGTATGTCAGAAAAAATAGTATAAAAATATTTTAAGGATGAGCGCATTGCAAGATGTATAATCAAAACCCTGCAGGAGTTCCTTTTTACAAACTTTTAAAAATTAACGCTTTGATATTTTTTTATTGAATCCCAAACAACTACAAAACTTTAGCGACAAGAAATCTTTCATTTTCAAAAAAACGATTTCCTCGTGGGAAAATATTGCTTATGCCCGAATTAATATTTTCGCTAGTTTTTCTGAGCGGTTAAAATCAGCCGAGAACGGCAATGTGAAATTGACAAAGTGTTTTTCATTGTTTTTATTTTTTTCTCCCTAATTTATATCTTCCTTCCTACTCGAAAAGAATTAATCGTTTTAATAAATCATTTTTTATGAAACAATATCTATCAACAGAAGGTGGGAATTTTAAACTTGATCGGGTTTTTCACAAAAAAAAAACAACACAAACCGTTTTCATGCCAAAGCGAATTTCGGAATGGCGTTATTTGTGTTCGTTTATGCGTGTTAATCCTTTTTCGACCCCGTTTTTAATTAATGTTTTTAATGAGATAAACTAAGTATAAGGCCCAAGCGCTCGGTTTGATGAACTTTTGATAAACGATTATCAGGGAAATATAATATGAGAATAAGTGACGGGAAAAAATTTTCCACACAAAATTATTGTTTTGTAGTTTTCAGGAAATAGGATTGGGATTTTTTAAACTCTCAGCTGCCTTGGGCGAATTTCTGTCACTAGCCAAACGCTAAAAAATTATTTTAACTGACATTAACACTTCAATTACTTTTCCAATAAAAAATTATATAAATACCTGAAGGTCAGAAATTAATACAGAGTTCTCCTTCTAAGTTTCTGCAAAATTAATCCCCTTCAAGCGATAATAAAAAAAAACAACAGCCCTTAAGCCCTGATCGTTTCCTTATAATATTCTATAAAGATGTATAACCATAGTCATTTGTAAAAAAAAAAGTGAAAAAAAAAAACCTTCGTCAAGAGAGCCTTCTCACGATATTTAACTTACGAATTAAAATAGCTGATGAAAGTTTCTTGAAAGGCGTTAAAACGCCTCGTAGATTAGTTCTGTAATCTAAGGTGTACGCCGCGATTCACGATTTCAAGTCGTGCGAAAGAAAAAAAAAAGAGAGGAAAAAAAAAATACAACCGTTTACACAAAGGAATTTAGAACACATCGCGATCCGACTTTTAATCGATTAGCTTATTGATTTATAATCCTCTCGGGGGTCGATGAACCAATTTCCATCCTAATCCAATTATTATGTTTCAAAGTCTTAGTTCACTGGGTTATTTAATTGACATGTGGTACGCGTTTATGAGAAATGCGGCTTTACAATGCCAGTTGCTAATTTTACTGCCAGAAAAAAAATCGATTCACGTTAAAGAATCAAATTCTAAAAAACTTATCGGATCCTTTGACATTTTCCAAACCTCAACCTTTCTTTAAAAAAAAATTTCTCTTTCGGACTTAAAGCAAAGACATAAAGACATTTTATGCGATTTTTTTCTTTCAACAGCAGATTTTCTTCTTTTCCTTTTTTTTTTTTTTTTTAAATGTCAAAACTATTTTTCATTTTGTCTTTTCAAACTCGCACAAGACTCGTTTCCTCCTTCCTCCTACCTGAGTAAATTCTGACCGTCATTAATCCATTGATGTTAAAGGCTTATTTAATTTATATATATTTCATTTTGGATATGAGCCAAAAGCTGTTTGATAAATTAAATTTGCTGCTGGAGAAAAGAGTAGGAGAGCGAATAAAAAGACTAGCCCTATTTCCAGTTATCATGTGATATAAATAACTTCACAGTAGTTTTGCGGGGAGGGAGGGAGGAAAGATGAGGAGAAAACAGAAAAACCGACAATTCGCACGCTTTCATTTTTTTTTTCCAGGCGAGAATATAAAAAAAAAGAGCGATTAAGCATTTGGTAACACAGCAATGAGTTTTCACCATTTTTTGTTAACGCGATACAAGCTTCCAAAACTTTGTAAGCAAAAAAAGCAGTGGAAATTTATTTTGCATTGATCTGTGCATATGCAAAATTTTAATTATCCGACACGACGCTAATCAAAATTAATGAAAACTGCCAGGGGTGTTCAAATATAAATGAGAATTAAGGTCAGTCGCATTCATGGAAAAGATCGATTCAAGGGAAGGAAGCGCTTTTAGGGGTTATCAGCTACCTACAAGTTTTTACAAGCCCTTGAGGATTTTATCAGTTATCGGGGGGGTTGGAAAGTTTTACGAGATGGTTAAGTTTGGCTTGGATCTGTCTTGATGCGTTTGAAAGCATTGAAAATGGTCCGAACACAGGAAGTTGTAATGTTTATGAATTTTTAATTAGCTGAAGGGGATTATCAGTTTATTGGTACAGCGTGCCTCAAGTTGATGAAAAGGGGTGGAAAAAATTTTAAAAAATAAAAATGAAGCAGAATGTTCATTAAACTGAAGCTTGGTCAGCTATGGTCTTTCATAATTAATTGGCCGAAAAAATTATGCAAAATTTGCTCTGCAAGAAAAAATTGTCAAAAGATTTGTTCGACTAATAAAAATGATCAAAAGATTTGTTCGACTAATAAAAATGATCAAAAGATTTGTTCGACTAATAAAAATGATCAAAAGATTTGTTTGACTAATAAAAATTATCAAAAGATTTGTTCGACTAATAAAAATTATCAAAAGATTTGTTCGACTAATAAAAATTATCAAAAGATTTGTTCGACTAATAAAAATTATCAAAAGATTTGTTCGACTAATAAAAATTATCAAAAGATTTGTTCGACTAATAAAAATGATCAAAAGATTTGTTCGACTAATAAAAATGATCAAAAGATTTGTTCGACTAATAAAAATGATCAAAAGATTTGTTCGACTAATAAAAATGATCAAAAGATTTGTTCGACTAATAAAAATGATCAAAAGATTTGTTCGACTAATAAAAATGATCAAAAGATTTGTTCGACTAATAAAAATGATCAAAAGATTTGTTCGACTAATAAAAATGATCAAAAGATTTGTTCGACTAATAAAAATGATCAAAAGATTTGTTCGACTAATAAAAATGATCAAAAGATTTGTTCGACAAATAAAAATGATCAAAAGATTTGTTCGACTAATAAAAATTACCAAAAGATTTTTTCCATTAATAAAAATGATCAAAAGATTTGTTCGACTAATAAAAATTACCAAAAGATTTTTTCCATTAATAAAAATGATCAAAAGATTTGTTCGACAAATAAAAATGATCAAAAGATTTGTTCGACTAATAAAAATTACCAAAAGATTTTTTCCATTAATAAAAATGATCAAAAGATTTGTTCGACTAATAAAAATTACCAAAAGATTTTTTCCATTAATAAAAATGATCAAAAGATTTGTTCGACTAATAAAAATTACCAAAAGATTTTTTCCATTAATAAAAATGATCAAAACATTTGTTCGACTAATAAAAATTATGAAAAGATTTGTTCAAAAAAAATCCTCAAAAGATTCTTAAGTTGAAAACAAAGGGAAAAAAAAGGAATTGGGCCCAAAAAATTTTCATTCTTTGATTTTAACCCTGAAAATTCCTTATCTTTCTCCTCGGAAGATTCAAGTCCCAAAAATTTGGGGGAAAAATAGAGGACGACTCCTACAAATATTTACTACGCTCTGATTTGCACAGTCTCCTAAAGCTTTAAATTTCACTAAAAACTCTACCCCTGACCTGCTCATATTGACAAATAAAATTTGGCGGAAACAACGTTAACATAATGACAGAATTTGCAACCAAAACAAGGCGCCAAAGCATATCAATTAGGGCTTTCCCATCAATTCTTGGCTACGTCAATCTCTCTGGAGGCTTTTAAAATTGAAAATAATTGTGTCCAGGATAATCAACGAAATTAAAATGGGTTTTTTATTCTCTGCTCTCTTTTTCTCTCTAACCGGTCGAGCTCCGACCGGTTGCCTCCGGGACAGACAGTTCCTCGTTTTGTTTTAGAATGCTTTGGTTTGCATGGGGAAATTTTCACAAAACTAACTTTGTAAACGATTTTTTTTTTTTTCATTATTGCATGCGGTCATATTTAAGCTTGAGATTTATGAAACCGTTTCCCTAAATTTTTTTTTGTTTATGCCAAAAAAATTACGGAAAGGAGTTTGTTTTTTATTTTAAAAAAAATTCTCCGACGGTATAAAATTTTTTTTGGTCGTTGCCAAGGATTGTTTACCCAAAGAAAAAAAAAACAAAGAGGTAGTTTTTTTACCAGGGAATATTCTGGTCGCCGATTGAAATGGTAATGAAGTCCAGGTTTTTTTTTTGTGTTTTCCCCTGGACCTTTGCCTCTCTACCCAGTGTATGCCCCATGCAATATTTTCTCATTAAGAATACCCATTTTACGGTTACCAGCCCGTCGTGTTTGACGAATGAAAAATAGCCGCCTCGATGCCTTGAGACAAATTAAATTCTACGTAATATTTCCGTTTCCAGTGTGACAATGGACTTGTACAGATGAGTAATGGTTCCCCGACATTGGGTAATTGTAAAATTGTGTTTCTCTTTTCATCGTTCCGGGGGCCTCTTCCGCTTTTTATTTTTTTTAATAAAGTGTCGGCTATATATTCTTTACAACGTTCATCTTTTTTAGATCGGTTAATCCGATGTGAGTGGTTTTCTGCTTGGATTATTTTTTCTTTTGTTGGATGTTACGGTTCGGATGTTGCCCATGTTTTAATAAAAAAAAAACCTCGGCCTTTTTTTATTTTGAAAATCAGTTTTTTTGCAATAAAATTCGACGGTTAAATTGCAGAAAAATGGCTTTCAGCTCTTTTTAAAGCGCCTTGATTCTGATTTGATAATTTTTATCAGTCAAACAAATTTAATATATTAGAACCAAAAAAACTGAATCGCACAGAATACTTAGTCAAATCTCAAACTGAAATTCCAGGCAAAAACCAATAAAATCACGATTCTCTTCTATTTAAAAAAAAATCTCAATTCAAAAAAAAGTCGAAAACTTTTATCACCGCCACGAAGAACTCAGAATGTTCCTCAGCCATCAGAAAAAAAGAGCGAGGGGAAAAGGGAAAGGATTTTGTTCTAACACTGTCAAAATGAAAATAAGGGCAGCCATGTAAAAAAATTAATGATCCTTAAATGAAAAGTTGTCATCTCGAAATAGAAATTAAAGATAAGACTTTATTACAGCAACCACGTCTCTTTTTTTTTCTCTCTCTTTCGCACCGTGGAAACGTCTAATTTCACTGCAAATGGATAGTAACCGAGATTTTTTTTTAAAAATAAAATTAACAACGAAACAAAAATAATATGTGAAAAGAATCTTTTATATCGAAAACAACGTTGCAATCTGTAACTTTGTTATCAGGAGATTTTTTTTTTAAAATTGCAAAGAAAAACTAGTAGAGACGTATTTTTCAGAAATCTAACTCCAAGGAGGCCGAAAAGTTTTTTTTTTTTTACTTCCTTATCAACAACTGAAATTTTCTTGAACTCCGCTATTATTCCGAATTAAAAGTTTCGAGAGAAAAGAAAAAAGGAAGAAACCTTTGCAGCAATAAAGGTGTCACGTATATAACGTAATCGACGTTTGTATTTTCAGCTGTGAAACCCTGCGGGAGAGGATAGATGAAGGGCTTGATGTTTCATGTCATCAGGAAAAGTCCGAAAGAACTTAATTACTAACGTGAGATGTTCGGAAAGAAAATGAAAATAATAAAAAAATAAAAAGAAGATGAAATGTCGGGAAATATTTTCATATTTTCCTCCCCCTCCCGAGGGGGGAGCAAACCGACAGGAGGGGTTCTAATCCATTTAATAAAAGCAGGATGAGGCACACATGTTTTATTAATCTCATTGGAAAACGTGTAGGGGTTGAAAATGAATAGGATACCTGGTAAAACGTTTAAAGAAAAAAGGGGGAGAAACCTTTCGATATGAAAAGTAATCTTAAAATATTTTGAAAATATTTGAACATTTGTAATATTACGTAAATATTTTAAAAATATTTGAACATTGGTAATATTGTTTAAATAATTTAAAAATATTTGAACATTTGTGTAAATATTTTAAAAATATTTGAACATTTGTAATATTGTGTAAATATTTTAAAAGTATTTGAACATTTGTAATATTGTGTAAATATTTTAAAAATATTTTGATATGAAGCTTTCTTATTTTCCCTGTAAAAAAATCTTCAGTGAAACCTTAAAAATATATTTAACATCACTTAATGTCCTATTGTCATTTGTTGCTTCCACAAACTCATTTCTCCTTCAACTTTTCCCCCACTCGCCTTTAAAATGCTAAATGCAAAAGCAGATTTTTTTATAAAAAAAAAACAAATTTCAAAACTCTTGCTGATCCGTGAAAACTTTTTAATTTCTAACGATGATAAATATCACAGACCTGATTCAACAAACTTGAGCATTTACATAAATCGAGAAACAGCGTTACCGTCACCCAGTAAATAGGGAAAATGAAGAAAACGGGTTTAAAAGTTTAAGTTAAACAGAGCATGACACTAAAAAAAAAAACTAAATAAATTAATAAAAATTTCATCCCATTTATTAAATTTTTTTTTTAAAAATATAAAAATGATTTTAAACGACATCATCCCTTAATTACAATTTCGAAACTATCGTTTGGGATTAGGAAAACCCATCGCATGGGGAAAGGGTTAACCTCTGCAAAAAAATTAAAAAAAAAAAAAATCCATAGTCTGGTATAAAACGAAAACGGTTTTAATGTGTGCAAGTTTCTCGCCCAGCTTTTTGCAAAAACCTCGTAATTTAAATTTAAATTACAAATATTTCCAACCGGGCGTCGAGACTTTGTATCGCTTTAACATGCATTCAACATATGGCTCAATTATTTTAGATGCATTAATTAAAATTTATATATCATTTTTCGGGATTAAACAAAAAAAAAAAAGCGCCTTTTGGGACCGGGTTACTTTTAGTCCTGGCGCACAAAGTGATTAAATGAAAAAATAAACCATCCAGCGGCTTCGATTGAGCCATGAGAGAGAAAAACAAACATTACAATTTTTTTTTTGATATTTATTTTTATTTTTGTAAATGATCTCTGTGTGGCGAGGAAGGAGCACGGGGGAAAAAATCAATCCCAATTAAAGTGACGGCACACATGTTGAATTAATGTTATGTAGGAGAGCACTTAGAATCGGAAAAAATTCGAAACTGTTGGGGAGAAAAAAAAACGAAAAACGGTTTCGAAAAAAAAGCACACTTCGTGCTACGATAAACATCAATTTGCAAATCCTTTTAGTGATTCTCGGAACAAGAGGTCAATCAATGGGAATTAGGATTTTTTTTTTCCTCCTAAGCTTTTTATAATTTGATCTTCCTGTACATTTTCAATATTTGCATTAGGAACGGTGCATTTGTAAATAAAACGAAATCGCTTGGATTCGGGAGTAGCTCTTCACTTAAAAAAAAAAAATTCTATATATGGAAACTGGGATTATTGGATTTTTCGACCGAGCTATCGGTATTCCATGAAAGAAGAAAAAAGCGACCGAACGACATTGAGTTGGACTTCGCGAAAAATAAAAATATCGATGGGGATGAATTTTCTTTTTCGCTCTCCCCTCTCTCTCGTATCTTAAATTGCGAAATCGTTCATTAACTGGGATTATGCTCGGCAGTGGTGATAGTAATTGCATTAACTTTACGCTGGGTTGTGATCCGCGTGTTGTAACACATCGGATTTAGGTCGAACGTGCCGAACGGAAGTGCCAATCAATTTAAGAGGGAAAGGGTGAGCTTTTTTTTTAAAAAAAAAAAAGCTTCATAATTTTTTTTATTCATGACAGTATAAAAAAATTTCATTTTTTAGTAGTTTGTAAAAGCAAATATGAGGGTTGCTTTGAAGTTTTTTGAAAGCATAAGGGTTTTCTAAAGGAGTAGTTTTAATATGAAAAGCTTAGCCGGTTTATGAAAAATTGTAAATGTCTGGCTATGTTTCGTTATTCCTTGAGCAAGGCCATGCTGCAACATCTGGCTAAGTTTCTTATGTCATGGCCAAACTGAAACTTTTTCTGGCTGTGTTTTATTTTTCTTCGCCTTACTGAAATATTTCCTGACCATTTTTTACTCTTTTTCGTTATACTTAACATTCAGGGGGAATGTTTTACACTTCTTGGCCATGCTAAAACATTTCCTGACCATGTTTCTAATTTCTTGGCCATGTTTCAACGTTTCCTGAAACTGTTTTATTTTTCTTGGCCATGTTTCAACATTTCCTGAAACGGTTTTATTTTTCTTGGCCATGCTGAAACATCTCCTGACAATTTTTTACTCTTTTGGGCCACACTACAACATTCCTAGGCCATTTCTTACACTTCTGGGACGTGCTGAAACATTTTCTGGCCATGTTTTTAATTTTTCCGTCATGTTGCAACATTTCTGAACTATATTTTATTTTTCTTGGCCATGCTGAAACATTTCCTTATCATTTTTTATTTTTTTTTGGTCATAGTGCAACATTCCTGGGTCATGTTTTACATTTCTTGGCCATGCTGAAACATTTTCTGACCATGTTTTTAATTTTTTGGCCATGTTTCAACTTTTCCTATAACTATGTTTTATTTTTCTTGGCCATGCTGAAACATCTCCTGACAATTTTTTACTCTTTTGGGTCACACTACAACATTCTTCGGCCATTTTTTACACTTCTTGGCCATGCTGAAACATTTTCTGACCATATTTTTAATGTTTTGGCCATGTTGCAACATTTCCCAGCAATGTTTCATTTTTCTTGGCCATACTAAATCAATTCTTGGCCATGGTGAAACATTTCCTGACCATTTTTTACTATTCTTGGTCATACTAAAACAAATAATCGTGTTTTTTTTTGCCAAACTACTGCACTTCCTGGCCATGATTTTTTTCCCTGGCAATACTAAAACACTTCTTGGCCATGTTGCAACATCTCCTAAGCTCAAAAGGGATCATTTTAATTTCGACCTTCTGACCATGTCTTTATTTTATTTCTTGGCCAAACAAAAACATCTCTTGGCTATGTTTCGTATTTCTTGGCCAAGCTAGGCCATCTTCTTACTTGGCCATGCTACAACACCTCTTAACCATAATTCGTAATTCCTTGGCCATGCAAAGTCATCTCCTGACCGTTTTTGTCATTTCAGGATTTGTTTCTATTTTTTAGTGATGCTGCGCTACCTCTTGGCCAAGGTCTTGATTCTTATTCTTCCTGCGGAATTTCCTGGTCATACTTTGATATTTTTTAGTAGTGCTGCGCCATTTCTTAACCATACATTGTATTTTCTTGGCCATTCCGCTATCTCTTAATGAAGTTCTTTACCTGGGACATATCTGCTTGTCATTTCTTCATCATCTCTTTTGTTCTCATTATCCACTTCTCAATCATCTTTTTTAACCATTCCCAAAAATACAACTTTTCGGCCAAAACTCTTTAATTTTTTAAGCATCATCACCAAAACGAATTATTCTCCAAAATCCCACTGAATCGCTTCGCTAAACTGATTTTAAATCTTGCAAAAGAATTTAATCCTTTTTTCATCTTTATGAACTTGACTCTGAAATTTTCCAAAAAAAGGGGTCTTGACTAACAAAATAAACTTGTCTAACCTCCGCCGGCCCGACCCACCCGTTCTCTCCGACAAACGAATCTGAATTTTAACTTTAAAATTCTTGCGTCAGTGATTCGATAAGTCGGAGAAAAAGAAAAAGTTGAAATGGAATCACGAAAAGGGATAACAAAGCAGTAGTTTACCCAACTTTTCCTCAAAGAAAGCAGAAAACGAGCATCGACTCTCAACTAATCCCACGTACCCTTTCCAAAATATTCCCTCACAGAAGGAAAAGGGACAAAGTAACTAAAAGTAAATGAGAAGAATAATAAGAGTAAGCAAAATCAGTGAAAACACAGGAGTGGAATTTCGAAATCCTCCCGAAAACGAGGACACACGAAGGATAAATGGGAAAATGGAAATATAGAAGGGTTGAGCCGCGGAGCATTGTCCTCGGTATAAATGATTTTTACATACCCTCAGTCCTGGTTATGAATAATGAGAGCCCGAACCCTTCATATTTCCTCTTTCTCTCCGATATTTTTCATGTTTTTTTAAACTCCCTTTCCTCTTTATAAATTCTTAATGAAAATCCGAGTTTTTTTTTTTTCGGACCTACCATTGTCTTTGCCGTTTGAATCCAGACAAATTTAAAAATCAAATTTGCTTTTGAATCATTTATTTTAAGTCAAAGGCTCATCCATATGTATTTATTATCGGGCCCGGGGTCTTTTTAAAATAAAAAATAATAATAAATCGGATCGAGCTGAATTCCCATTTTCTTTTACCGAGAAAAAGCTCTCAATCTTTTTTTTTCCTTTTAATATATATTTTTTACGCGAGTAATTACAAACAAATGTTTTACAATAAATCAAATGTAATTAAAAAATAAGAAGCTTTTTTTTTTCTTTGTGCCGTTCTGAGAATTAAAAGCGCCCTTAAGCCAAGATCCCGTAGATTCTTAATTCAAAAAGTTCTGCTTGGGCCCTAAAGCAGCCTTACGGCCAAAACTGTCACTTTAGCATTTTTAGCCACGACAGCCGCCCTCCTACGGCCCTGGCGCTAAAAGAAAATAAAAGTTATTTTCATTGAATAAATGTTGGCGTAAAATATTTCATAATGTCGTGTATTATTATAATAATGCATTTAGACATTGTTAATAAGAGTTAAATGTATATCCTGAAGCATTTTAATCCCGAGTACCCGCATGCGAAATAAAATACAAATGTCGACGGTGAAATTATCTTTAATTCCACCGTAGCCTGTGCAAAAATTAATAACCCTTAAGTACGTCTTTACACGGCGTGTAATAAAAATATTAATTTTAAATTACTTAAGTATATGATACTTGTACATGCAATTGATTGGCTGCCAATCAAGTAGCTGCAAATTCTTCGCCATTTTTTTTTATGCGAAAAATCAAGATCGTAAAAAATATTTTTTTGATAGTTTGTTGAATGGCGAGAACATTTTTTAAAAGACTTTATTAACAGGCGTGAAGAGTTTAATATTTTAATGGTGTGACTAACTGCACTCGACCGGGATCAACTTTTGTGTAATAAAATTTTTTAGATTAAGGTTTTGGTAGCGGTAATTATTGAGGCTACGATGGCGGAGGCCCATATGGCCAAAAAATGGCCTTTCTTGATTAAGAAGTATCGGAATGTGGTTTAGAAATGAAAACGCGTGGCTAAAAGATGGTGCCACATGGCCAAGAAATAACTAAATATGGCCAAATGGCCCGGTATGGCCGAGAAATAGACAAATGTGGCCAAGAAATGGCTTAGAATCACCCAAAAATAAGAAACTTGGCTGTGCTCGGCTCAGATTTTACGAGAAATGGCCACAAGGCGGCACAGAATGACCAAGAAATAACAATGTATGGCCAAAAGATGGTACAACATGGCCCAGAAATAACTAAATATGGCCAAATGGCGTGGTATGGCCGAGAAATAAACAAAAATGGCCAAGAAACGGCTTAGAATCACCAAAAGATAAGAAACTTGGCGGTGCTTGGTTCAGATTTCACAAGAAATGGCCACAAGGCGGCACAGAAGGTCCAAGAAATAACAATATATGGCCAAAAGATGGTACAACATGGCCCAGAAATAACTAAATATGGCCAAATGGCACAGTATCGCCAAGAAATAAACAAAAATGACCACGAAACGGCTCAGCATGGCCAATAAATAAGAAACTGGCCGCTGCTTGGCCCAGATTTTAAAAGAAATGGCCACAAGATGGCACAGAATGACCAAGAAATACGACTTATGGCAAAAAAATGGTCAGCTGTTGACCAAGACACGGTAAATAACGAAGAAATCCCACTTTATGACCATTAAGTGGCCATTTCGACTTCTTGAGACTGCGACCAGAAGCGAGGTAGCCCCTAATTAAAATTATGCAATATTCAACACTCGCTCCTTTCTCTAGCTAAATCCAATTGTCAGGATTAAAAATTCCCTGATCAACCGTTAATACACTAACATTATTTCGGTTTTAAAAAAAAAGTTGAAGGATAAGGAAAACCAGAGAGATGAAAAGATTGATTGTTGTGATTTCCCGTTAGCAACAAGCAGTTCTAAAGATACGGATCGGTAACTCCCGATCACCAAATCCCAGTAATTTGTCAAGAAAAGGTTTCTACATAAATGATTTTTTCTTCTTTTTTTTTTCCAAAAACCTAAATACAAATTCCTTTTCCTTCCAAAATTCACGACAAGAAAAAAAAAGAGCGAGAAAAATCCAATAAACGATTAAAAGCGACGACAATGCAGAGACAAAGATTCTTCCATTGAAGTGTTAATGAAAAATTCAGCATCAATCTAAAAAAAAAAAAAAAAAAAAGGAAGGAAAAAAGGGAAAGAGGAGAATGTCGTTGAGGATATCACAGTTGCTTACTGAATGAAATCGATACTGTTCGAATCGTTCTCGAGGGTGGATCCTAAGTCTGATAACCAAATCAAATCAACCCACCCACTATTTCCACGATTTTATTTCCACTACATCCATTTGAATTTACATTTGAATTTCATCTCAAGAAACCTTACTTCAAATGTAGAAGATGAAGACGTTTGCTGGATTTACTGTTATGGCTAACGCTGTTCAAATAAAGCTCAAGGTTAAAAAAATTTAACCGAATTCTTGGGAGGGGGATTAATGTAAATCGGGAGTGATGAGTAAGCGTCATAGTTTCATAAATTTGGTGCTTAGTAATTTTTCTTAAATAGTGAACTGGAACTTTTCCAAAATTTTCGGGACTTTAGGGCCTTCTGAAGAGAAAAGCAAGGACTTTTGATTAGGAATTTAAAAAATTTGAAAAAGGCCAAATTTTGTATTTTTAGATTTTTAAGGAAGCGAGCAAATATTTTCAAAATTTTTAGTCAAAGAGATTTTTTTAGGAATTCTAGTCAAACAGGGTTTCTCAGTTTTAGTCGAACAGAATTTTTTAGGATTTCTAGTCAAACAGGGCGTGCAGGGCAGGGTGGACGTTAACAAAAGTGCTGGAAAAGAAGTTGGCGGCTTTTGAAATGTGGATATATCGCCGCATGTTACGAATTCCGTGGACCGCACGAGTAAGCAATGTCGAAGTCTTGAATCGTATGGGCAAGGAGATGGAGGTGCTCTTCGAGATCAAGAGGCGAAGGCTTGAATATTTCGGCCATATTATTCGTAACGGAAAGTATCGCCTTTTGCAGCTGGTGATGGAGGGTAAGATTGAGGGCAAGCGTAGACCGGGTCGGAGGAAAACATCCTGGCTCAAGAATCTAAGAGACTGGTATGGCCAAAGTTCAGTATCCCTTTTTCGTTCGGCAGCCTCCAAAGTTAGGATCGCCATGATGATCGCCAATCTCCGACGAGGAGCGGGCATTTAAAGAAGAAGAAGTCAAACAGGGTTTCTCAGTTTTAGTCGAACAGATTGTTTTAGTATTCTCGGTCGAACAGATTTTCTCAAGTTTTTTAGTCAAACAGATTTTTTCAAGATTTTTTAGTTGAACAGTTTTGAAAAATTTTAGTCGAACAGATTTTTTTAGGATTTCTAGTCAAATGAGGTTTCTCAGTTTTTAGTCAAACAGATTTTTTCAGTATTCTCAGTCCGACAGATTTTTAAATACTTTTTTCTTGGGAAACAAATCTTTTGTTCTATTCTTGTCAAACAAATCTTCATAATCTTCAAAAAAAAGCTCTTAATTGTAAAATCTCAATTCTTTAATTTGGCCTTTTTTGGAATGCAAACCATCTCAATAATTTTCAAGTGACCAAGTACCCTGCGACATTTCCCTGACTTCAAAATCATTTTATCGATATAAAATGAAAACCTCGTTTAAAATAACATTTCAATACTAGCCCCAAAAACTTATCTCGCCATTTTTCCTCAGTAAATTATCCTCCGGCTAATTTTACAAAATAACCAAAGACCTTATCGATACCGGTACTTTGTTCGAACCGTCTGCCTTTTCAAAGAACCACGTATCTGAGAAACACTATTTAATTACATCACCGGCAGACGTGAGTGCAGTTTGAAAAGGGTAGCATAACATGAAATTCCTTTATGACCTACGTGTTCGACCCAAAGCAATTTTGTGTTATAATATTGAAATCGTCGTATTTGCCAGTTGTCAACATAAGCCTCCAGCTTTTCCGACGCGTTTCTCTATTACCTATCCCAGTAATCCTTTCCCCGTAATTATTTCCCTTTTCGTAAAATTATTTTACATGAAAAAAATTTTTTTTTTTATAAACTCGTTTTGCATAATGCAGAAATGTAAATGCGGCATCGAACCCGGGATGATAATATATGATTCATTATCATTTTCTCCATTCGAAGGGAGTAAGAGTTCATACTGAAAAATTCGAATTATGCAAAAGGGCTTTAGAAAAATAAAAATCGGAGTAAAAAAAAAACCGGGGAAGCTCCCGTGTTTTTTTGAAGTTAAAAAAAATGTTAAAGATTAATTAACCTTTGTTTGGATATGATTAAACGTTTTTATCGGGATGAATGGAAGCGGAAATATGACTCTTTGATCTTCTGGAAATGCACCCTCAAGCATTAAAAAAAATGTCACTAATGGAAAGACAAAGTATTTTTCTCCCCGTTAAAAAAAAAAGCTTTCACGTTGGGAGGGTTGAATTAATGTAACGTTAAAAAAAATCTTTTTAATTTATTTAGGTTGAAAAGGCACTGGAGAAGACGTGAGCTGTATAGAGAACGGGTTTTTGAAGCCCAAATAAGGCAATGAGCTAGCGCTAAACCACAGAGTAAAAGTCAGACTGAAAGGAGTCGACATTGAACTTTTAAAATCTAAATGACGGAAATAATCAAAATATTAAATAGATCGTGCCCCTGCGAATTTTTATCTATGCATCCTGCTATACACCCACGGTAAAAATTAAAGTTTGCGGTTGTTCTCCTGCTGCCTCCGGTCAAAAGTCTGTTTGCAAAAATTCTAAAGCAATTTCAATAATTACAAATTTAGTTATGCATCCAGCAGTACACTCAATGCTAAATTTTAGTTTTAGGACTCAGGGCTAAACTCAGGTACAAAAAAAACATGTCTGAGCAGGCTTTTCTTCTAAAACCCGATTCTTAGCTAAAGAATTCAACTCAAAAATTCCTTAGTTAACTTTTTTTTAACGCAACATTGAAAATCAATTGCGTGAAAAACTTGTAACAAGTCACAAGTGCATAGTTTTTTAGCAAGTTTTTAAAAGCGCTTATATTTCCGCTTCCATTCACAAAAAAACCTCCTCCCCTCTTTTTCTCCTGCCACGACGAAAAAAAGTTTTGTGATATCAAATGAAAGCTAATTTAATTTTCAAGTTTTTTAGTAGAATTATTTTTTCTTTCCTACCTCCTAACTCTTCCCCCCCCCCTCTCCCCCCACTCCTCTTCCCCTGCTGCCCTCCCCTCCGCCTTAAAGAAAGTAATCGTAAATTTGAAGTGTGATATGACGACTAGGTAGTTTAAGCTTGAAAAGTTGAAAGTTTGAGAGTTTGAAAAGACGTGGCGTTATCAGGAAGGTTATTTTTTTTTTATAACCTCTTTCCAGGAAATTTTTACAACCTGACTTGAAAAATATTTTCTGGGCCCATATGAAAACAGACTTTGAGTTTTTGGAAAATGACAAGAATTATATACCGTCTTCTACGGTTATCCGGCCAATCGGCCCATTAATTCGAGGCTCGGGCATCAGCTGAATCGGCTGGAACTTTAAAATTTTGAGGTGCTCAAACGCTTCAAAATAGGGTCCTAGAAGTTAGAAAAGAAGTTGGCAGAGCTGAAAATGTGCGGATAGGTCTTGGATTCTAGGAGCAAGAAGATGAAAGACGTATTGTCTTCTGCAAAACTAATGGAGGGACCAGCTAGAAGGAATATCTCTTGGCAGAAAAATCTTTAAGACTGATATGGCAAAGATTCAGCGCCCTCTGAGGCGCAAATCGACAAACCTCTTACCGTCCCTGTATTTTGCTTTTTAAAAAAAATACAATAAAATTACAATAAAAATGAATGTCCTTTTAAATCAATATTCGAAAATGTGCTTTAAAAAAAATAAAACCAAGTTGACACATGCTTCCTTACCTTAATTCTTTATGCGATTATTATTTCTTGAAGTTTCATCTTAAAATTCCTTCAAAGAGTAATTCACACTTGGAGTTTATCAGCACGTGGTTCATATCCAAAAACTCCGCTGCCACCAGGCTGCCCCAGTAAGCAGCAAAATCCACGTACGAGCATACGGTCCTAACTTACTTTTACTCGAGTCGCCCTAGAGGATCTCAAATGCTTCTCCTCATTCATCTCTCACTCCTACTCCAATCAAAAAATTAAAATTGAACGATGAAAGTACTGCCAGGTGCAAAATCATTAGCTAGAAAAGCAAAAGTCAGCTTGATTTTTGCTCAATTGAGAAATCATCAACACTTCTCACTCAAATCAATCTCAGAATCTTCAAACGAATTAAAAATAGCAATTTCCTAAAACTCCAAACTGAAAAAACCCTTTTATAAAAAAAAAAAATTTATAAATATAAAAGAGCCTCTGGTATCTTGGCAGAAATCCCGAACCGAATCGAAAAGGGAAAAGCAATTTTACCGGCGGAATCATAGCGATTTATAAACAGTTGAATGAATGAGAAAATTGTTTCCCTCTAAGCTGGTTAATTGCTTCGTCCAACGACGGCGCAATCGATAATAGAGGTTTCGCTTTCTGATTAGAATGATATGCCATCCATCTTTCGCTGAGAGAGAGAGAGAGAGAGAGGAAATAAAAGGATCGTCAAGGATAATTTTAAAACATTTAAAATTGGACGGACTAAAAACATATTCCAAATCGAATTTCCGTTGAAATTTTAAGGGTAATAAGATAATAAGTTCTTCAAGGGGGTGGGATCATAATCAATTTAACCTATTCTCGAGTGAAAATGTAAATATGGGGC
The DNA here is from genome assembly GCA_023512825.1 of Liposcelis brunnea. Classification (NCBI taxonomy): domain Eukaryota; kingdom Metazoa; phylum Arthropoda; class Insecta; order Psocodea; family Liposcelididae; genus Liposcelis; species Liposcelis brunnea. Next base: position 10,000,945 of record CM042070.1, on the reverse strand, counting down.
TACCATTTTGATAAACTATCGATTTTCGAGGATGCTCTTGACAATCCTTGGAATTTGCATATTTTCCTCATCTTATAATTAAAGGTTTTGTAAGAAAAAATTGAGCGAGCTTGAATATTTTATTTAGAAAAAAAGCTTACGGGTGTTTTGACATTGACATTATAGGTAGCGAGTGTTTGAATTTCAACATTTCTTTGATGTTTTATTTATTTTTTTTAACATGCAATCCCTGAGAAATGGAAAAAGGAGAGCGAAAGATAAATTAGTAAACACTTTTTAAAAAGTCTCTTTTGATCGACTTGCTATGTCCCTCTTTCCCTTTGGATCCGAAGCGTTTCGTTCCCCGCCCACCCGTCCCCGCTTTTTCCCTCGGAGCTGCTTTTCCTCCTTTTCCGCGAACTCTATCTCTCTTCCTTCTCTCGACCCTATCCGCAACCAAAACCATTTAAATTACAGTATTTAAAATCTCGTTTCATTATTTGCAGACTTATATTTGACGGGGAGGGAGGGGCTCCCGAGTCTAATCTCGGAGAGAGAGAAAGAGATTTCTTCTTTTCCCCCCCATTTTGAAATTATCTTTTTGACCTTATGCCTTTGCGCCCGAGCACAAAAAAAAAACAGGCGAGGTTTGAACCCGGGGTTAAGCTCTCGACGATTTTCTGCCAGTTTTGCAGATTTCCGGATAAACCCTTTCTAATTCAATGAGGGAGGAATTTTTTTTAACCGTTTTACTCCTTTCCCGTGGGATGAGGAAAACGGTTCGGAGAAGGTGAATACACAAAGTACGGGCTTGTGTTTGATTGTAGTGTGAGAAGTAAGCCAGCTGGAGGAATCTTACCTGTTTATAATTTTCTGTAAAATTTCTACACCCTAAGGAGACGCGTTCCGAGGTTTGGTTTCATTGAGTCTTAATAAAACGCTTTGTAAAGAGCTTAGGAGTACGCGTTTCCTTACGTGTGGAATAACAATATGGTTGAAAGTAGAAAGGGAAAATGTGAGATTAATAAATGGGTCCCGCAAGGAAAAATTTTAGGCCCTTGCTGTTTTTGATAAACAGCCATGAGACAAAGGAGTCGTTAAATCTCGCCGGTTATATGGACAAGAAACGATGAATGCTGGGAAGACCTAAAAATGGTAGGTGGACAACTTAAGGGGAAATGCCTTGAAAGACAGGCCAAGCCTTGGCATCGATAAAAATTTCTATATTCATCAAATCATTTCCATCGGCTCAACAACCCCGTGGCAACATGACCACCGCACATACATTCATTCACACTCGGACAGCCACAAAACCAAACGCCTACAATAAGGGGAAGGCTGCGGCAGTGGAAATAGAATTCCAGATCCTAAAGAGCCGCCACAGTAAGAATAAATTAAAAACCGTATGCTCGTACAACGATTTTCTTGAATGTTGACCCTGCCTGGTGGCAGCGGGTGCCTCGAAGTTCTTGGGCATTACAAGCTTCTACTAACCCTCCCTTTTCTTATCCGGCGTTACAAGACTTGAAACCTTATTGCCTTATCATAGTTTCCCCATTTAGACCTATCCTAAGCCGCCGCCCTTCAGTCCGACGCCCCCACACGACCTGCACCCCGTGCGACTGTATCCTCCCACCTCAACCACGTGCTGCTAAATTCTTAGGTGTATCATGCATCATAAATTTCAACAACAGGCAGAATTTTGGAAAATCGTATAAAAACCTTAAAAATTTGATTCGATTGGTTTTCATTAGGAAACATTTTTCATTAAAATAATTTTGACCAAGAAAATGTTTTTTGACAAGAAAAAAAATCCTGGAAAATTTTTTAAGAGCTCCCACAACATTGAAATCATTTTCGCATGAAAAACTTATTTTTTCTTAACAAGCTTTTAATTACAATGCATCACGCCGGTAGTAGGAAGGAATAATTTTGCGTGAGTTGCTCTTTTGCCCATATTTCACAGCTTGAAACAATCCTTAATCATAAGTCATTCAAATAAACGACCTGTGTAATGAGGATTTTGCCGAATGCATAATAAAAACTTGCCCGAGCACGATTTCCTTCAAAAATTCAAAGAAATGGATTTAGGCTTCAAGCCTTTCTTCGAGAACTGCCCGCGAGGCACATTTACGAGTTAATAAAGAAATCAACTAACAACCAACAAAAAAACTTGACCATTGCCCAAATTCTTTTGTCTGACTACAGAACATGAAGTCCTGGGGTAGTGGCCCCGAAAATTTGAAAAGAACAGTAATATTGCTGTAATGTAATATTGCTGTTCGACTTTTCCACATGGAAATTTGTGGCTCACCCTTGGCTTTATCCTTTTTTTTTCTGGCGCCGTCACTCCAGATCGATGGTGCCTTCACTTCACTAGAGAAAGACTTTGAACACTTATTTCTTGAACTTGAATCTTACCTGCAACAAAAAACAAAACAAAAAATATTAATAAACCATTCGTAAATCATTTTTAAAAAAAATCCACCAAACTATCAAATTCAAACTCAATTCAAACCGTTCTAGTAAACCCATGAATTATTACAAATGTATATTTTTCCCGCGATTCGGTCTCCTATTAATCCCGGCAAATGATGATTATTTCCTTGGTATTATTTATCTGGATTAAATTTACCGTAAATGATTTGTCCCCGTGGATGTTTACATGTTTGAAAATATTACACGTCCTCCGTTTCATTCGCCGCAATATACTTTTCCCCGATCCCTCGTCATCTCCAAAAAAAAACCTTGGAATTTCCTCTCGTTTTCCCAGGGATTCAATTAGCATCATTTAAAAATCAATTTGTCATTCGATTCCTACTTCAGAAAATAATTTACACGCTTGCCCCCCCACCTCCTCTTGAATGCATAGAGGGCTTATATATCCCATGAAGATGGAAATATAATGTCAACTGAAAAACAAGCCACAGGGATTGGGGTATAAGCATCATTTCCGTGCAAAACGGTCACAACTCGATAATTGACCTCTGTTCAATTTGTGTGTTTAATTGAATTCCGAATAACAAATTGAAAGTTTTCATTTATTTTCCATCCCCTGGGGGGTATGGACCCTCCCCCTCTTACCCTCTCTCGTTCTCTCTCTCTCTACCGCCATCATTGTTTAGCACTATTAATTACTCCGACACCGATTCGATCACCCCCCCCCCACTCGGAAACCCCTCCTCCCTTCACCCTGTCCACCTTTTACCCGCAAAACGAGGACATTTTATGCTTTGAGGTATCCAGGACGGGGAGGTCGAAGTGAGAAACACGAATTTTCAAAATCGGATATGGACTACATCTCCAGTTTTCTGTCCTAATTCTTCCGTGAAAGGATCAAAGTCGCAGTATCGGATTTAGAAATTAAAATTCTAGGTAAATTTTATTTTAAAATATATTATAAAAGTAAAGAAGCTATGTATGAAGGATGTTTTTGCCCAAATAAACTACAGTCCAATTTTTTTTGGGGTTAAAAAAAGGATCGGAGAATCCTGCGGAAAGAAAATCGAACGAAAAGGTAATTGTTAAGAAATAAAAAAAGTTCGTAGGAAATTACTACTTTAAATCCGAGAACCATATGAGAACCGCAATTTTAGACTTCCGTTACTAATCTACGTTATCGGTTTGTCAAAAGTTTAACTTTCTAGCCTAAATCCTTTTCCCGTTTCGTTTTCCTTTCCTCTTAAAAAAATATGGGGTTTTATTTTTCAATGTTTTTTAGTTGATTTTATAAATTGAGTTAGTTACCTGTGAGAAAGCAAGAGAATAAATGAATGGATGAATGAATGGATGAATGAATGAATGAATGGATGAATGAATGGATGGATGAATAAATGAATGAATGAATGGATGAATGAATGAATGAATGGATGAATGGATGGATGAATGGATGAATGAGTGAATGAATGAATGGATGGATGAATGGATGGATGAATGAATGAATATAATGAATGTATTGCATTCAGAGAAGTTATCGTCAAAACTGTTGAATGTCGAAGAAAAAGAGTAATCGATCGATTGATTGATTGATTGATCAAGTGAATTATTGAGTAAGTGAATGAATAAATTGATTAAGTGAGTTGAGTTAATGAATAAATGAATAAATGAATGAATCACTAAGGAACGAATGAATAAATGAATAAAGTACGGTAATCTTAAAAAAATGAGTAAGTGAATGAGTGAATGAAAGAAGAATGAATGAGCCGAGTGAATGCAAGAATGAATGAATGAGTTGAATGAGTGAGTCACAGGATGAATGAGTATGAGTTGAGTGAGTTAAAGATAAAAAATGAATGAATGAGCGAGTGAATGATTGAATCGACGAGTGAGTTGAGTAAACGATTGATTAATTTATTGAACGAGTGAAGCAAGTAACAATTTTTATAGCTTTCCGTCATTCTTCTTGCCCCCTTTTGACTTTTGATCCAAGTGACGTCACTTCTGCTGGTTTCGCTTGGACCACAAACCAATTTCCCGGCTTAGCCCACTCCTAACCCGCTGAAATTTAATATTCCGGAACTCACCCAATTGATTTAATTGTTTTTTGAGTAGTTAATCCTGCCGGGACTTGCCCGCTTGGAATATGAGTTTCTTGTGACAGTTACGAGTCATGAATTTACCTTTAAAACGACGACAGGAACGCCTCATTGCCTATTCTACGACCTTTCACCTCATTAACCGAATATGCTACGTTGTTTTCCGTTCGCATACCTGTTATCTATTATAACCCTTTTAAAAGGGGTAAAAGGGGGAGTCGGATTTTCATAAAAGGGGTTTGAAATTTGTACATTGAAGCAAAAACTCGAGAAATAATTAATTTTGACTGGAAAACGTCAAACACGAGTCGGATAATTTAATTAGATGTTTCTAACACCTCTGACCCCTTTATGTACTAGTACAATAGAATGGTAGTCAAACATTTACATTTTTATTATTATTAACCCACTCACTCCTGTTTTTAGATGATGTTTAGTGAGGGGTGTGACATAACTGCCTGCCAGGAGAAAAAAAAAGTAGCTTTCCAATTTAAGCGTATCATTAGTTCGGATATAATTGCGCGTGGTGACTTCATCTTTTTTTTTTTTTTTAAAGAGGGTTTGATGGATGGCAGCCCTCGAAGGAACAAGAGAGTGACTTATGAATAGATTTGTTACATTTTTACCAATTTTATTTCAGCACCTGACGATATTAAAATAGGAAAATTCATATCGATTTAATCATAATGTCCACACATCTGTTCACCTAAGTGTCATTTATCACGGTTTGCGAAGGACTAGAAAGAGAAGCAGAGTTTTTTATCTTTTGGGAGTAAAGAGAAAGAAATTTAGGAATGTTTGAAGGAAGATTTTTTTTTACTTTTGTGGGTTGCATCAACGTTTAGTAGTGAGCATCATACATTTATTCATTCACTCGCTAATTCATTCATTTATTCACTCACTCATTCGTTCAATCACTCATTCACTCATTCGTTCAATCAACTATTTTTTCAATCAATCATTCGATCATTCATTCAGTCAATCATTCGTTCAATCACTCATTCACTCATTCGTTCAATCACTCATTCACTCATTCGTTCAATCAATCACTCATTAACTCATTCACTCATTCGTTCAATCACTCACTCATTCATTCATTCATTCAATCAATCACTAAATCAATCAAAAAATCAACCGATTATTCCTTTTCTCTGGCAATTCGCTAATACCTCAGCTGAATGCATTGCATTACATTCATTCATTCATTCGCTTGCCCTCTCACACTTTAACCTCAATTATTCTTTCTATTAGTCAATGACACTTGGCACAACAGAGGAAGCCTTTCCTTTCCAATTTACCGAGAAATTTTTTTTGCTTAATTCTTGGTGTTTTTTCCTTTTCCTTGCTAGCTAAATTTTCATTCTTTGGATAATTCACCAGGATTTTAAATCCGCTGATGGATTTTATGGACCAATCGCGTCCTTAAACAGCCCTGTAACTAACATTCTCTAATACCCTTTTCAAACAACTTCAAATAACCATTCTTCAAATCTAAATCTTCAAATCTAAATCTTCAAATTTTTTCCTTCCAAACCCCCTCACCGAATAATCTCCGTCACGCTTCATTTGCCTTACTCTGCATCCATCTTCCTTCCCCGCCTATTTCCATTCTCCATTTTAACATAAACCATCTCCAACTAAAAATATACACCGATTCCTATCGTTTCCAGGTATTTTAACATAGAAAACAGATACCAAAGTATATAAATGTAATTTATTTTCAACCTAAAAGATGAACTGAAAGTTTTGGAAATAAGATAATCTCAGCTCAGGAAGCAAGAGAGTTTCCTAGTTTTATCTATATCCGGATTTTGCCGTAGAGAGACATTCGCAAGGAAGAATGGTGACCAAACTTTTTCAAACTATTAAATCACATTTAATTAATTAAATTACGAAAAGGGGTAATGAACTTATCACTTGGGTTTCAATTTCTCGCACGACGTAGGAGAAAAATAATTTCAGGGAATAACAGTGAAAATTATTTTAAAAGCTTAAAACGAGAGGAAGGTGGGCTACATAGTCTCAGAGTTGAGATTCTCTCAAAGTTTTTAATTATGAATAATCAAAACAGCTCAGCTGAGAGTTTTGTTTGTTGTTGCTGTTTGCTCATTGTTGATTTTTCCCTAGAAAATCCGATGAGGTTTCCTAGCCGCGAGGATTTGGGCTGTTATCCGTAATTCTTTTTTTAAAAAAAAAGACGTCCAGTTACATTTTCGTTAGGAGACGAACTGTTTAAATACACGTGTCGGATAAAGGTCGAACGCGAGGGATTTTGATTAGTCAGCTTTTTTTGTTCTTTTTTTTTTATTCCTTCTCCCGAAAGCGGAACGCTTAGTTAGGTAATAGCGTTGCGGGGTTTGCGAAGCACTTTAGCCGGGGAGTTATTTTGCTACGAAATATAAAATCTATTATTTTTTATTGTATCATATCGTTTTAGGAGGAGAGCATGGGGCAATTTAAAATCCTGTAGTTGGCTCGCAAAAAAAACTACTGTTTTGATGTTTATTTTAAAAGCTTGAATAGAGAGATAAGATGACTAATTTTAGAAAATGGGAGTTAATAAAAAACCGTGCATATTTTTCGGGTTGACATTTTTTAAATGGGAATGAGAATCATCAAAATTCAATTACTTTGCTTTTTGGCAATGAGGAGAGGATTTTTAGTTATCTGAGAGAATCATCGCAATGTTTAAATTGCACGGAAAATATTATTTTCACTGGAAAACGACGTATTATTTTTTAATTAGTCATTTAAAACATATGAATTTGAAAAAATCGTGATAGAGCGAGTGAATGAATGAATGAATGAATGAATAATTGAATTAATGAATGAGTAATTGATTGAATGAATGAATGAATGAATAATTGATTGAATGAATGAATGAATGAATGAATGAATGAATGAATGAATAATTGATTGAATGAATGAATAATCGATTGAATGAATAATTGATTGAATGAATGAATAATCGATTGAATGAATGAATAATTGATTGAATGAATGAATAATCGATTGAATGAATAATTGATTGAATGAATGAATGGATAGTTGATTGAATGAATGAATGGATGATTGTATAATCGATCGAATAAATGAGTGACTGAATGACTCATCATTTGAATGAATCAATGAATGAATGAGGGAGTGTGTTAGCAAGTTCACAAATGACTGATCGACTGATCGATTGAAAAGAGCAAACAAATGAATAAATAACCGATTTTTTTGGTCATTTTTTGGAGACATTTTACGCCTCGGAGTGTCAAAATAGTGAATCCAGCTACGAATAAGTATCAGAGGAAGCAAATTTGAATCTCAAAGACAAAATATACTGTGTAAACAGATTAAGTGCTGAAACTTTCTTAAATCAATTGCATCATAAAAATAATTAAATTTAGTAACATAGTTCTTTTAAGCTAAATATGCCCTTATTTTGTGGTGAACTAGCATTAAAGTCCATTTCCATTTTATCTACCGCTTCCCATGAGCAACAAGTAAATTCTCATATAGCCCAACCACAAATACTTAGATATTTGACAAGGCAGATTAAAACCCAATACGAATTGACCCTTTTGATGGTCAAAGTCAAACATCCGTGTTATAATAATTTCCACGTCAGCAAAAAGGCAAAACGAGGGGGAAAATTCCCGTTCAATGAAGCGAAATAACAAAATTAATTCCGTAGATAGCAACACGAGAGAGAGAGAGAGAGAAAGAGACTAAATTTCAATCTTTGTGAGAAACTTTTGTTTGCAGGGGTTTAACCTTGTGCGAATCGGAAAAGATATCTAAACCCGGATTTTCCTCTCCCGATGAAAAGAAGAAAAAAAAACACAAACTGAATAATCGATATGGTACCGGGATGAAGAAAAAAAAAACAACTCCTGAACAAAATTTTAAACAGCTCTTTAGCGCGAGGCCAAATCATTCCTTTTCCCAAACACCTGCATCGGAACAGGTCACGTTTCCAACTAAAATTCGAGGAAGAAAAGAGAAGAGGATGAGGAGGATGAAAAAAAGAACCGGCGAATAATGTAATAAAATGAAGACCCTGAAAAGGATGGTACGGGCGATTCATTTTCATTGTTTTTATCGAAGGGATGGCGCTGATTAATTCAAAAAAAAAATCCTACCCATCTCCAGCTTTATTTTTCGTCGAATTTATGGCAAGTTGTTGACAAAAGTCGAATGACACCCACGGTTCTGGTTTCTAAACATACTAAAAAAATCACACCGCATAGCAAGCGTGAATATTTTTTTTAAAAAAAGTTTATATCTTTGAAAATGACTTCATGTCCGTTTTAAGGTCGTTTTTTTTTGTTTCGTAAAAATTCATAATTATTAGAATTATGTTTGGCCAAATATGGTTTTCGAAGTGTTGCTTAAACAATGGGATATATATCCCTGTTTATTTATTTATTTATTTTCCTTTCTTTCTCGACGTTTGTAAAACCCACGTAGTTTTCAACCGTAACGAATTTTCTGCGACAGGATGATAAACCGAGGAATGGTATTGAAAGGCTGTTTGAATTCCACAAGGAAATCATCCTCCCGTTCTGTTGATTTTTGAATCGATTTGTTCAAAATGCAAAACGCGGGGATCATCCGTTTTAATTTTCGGGGATATAGAAAATTTATCGGGGATAAATGATTTCGAATGTTTTCACCACCTGTTCAAGCAGCTGCTGTTGTGTTTTATTTTGAAAAAAAAAAATTTGTTTTGGCCAAAGTGTCGATACAGATTGTGAGCAAAGATGTAGATGAGTTGTGAAGCATGTAAATTAAACAATTTGCTTTCAGTTAAATTGTTTTTAGATCCTCAGTTTTACTAAAAAAAAATTATTATTTGTAAGTTGGACAACAAAAAGTCAGGACGAATGTTGACACAATCTTTTTTTTAAAGATTTATTTTTGAAGTGCAAAGGACGAATCTTTCATCTATCTTATTTTTTTTAAAGCTAAAATCTTCGACATTTAAATCTGTCTCTTGTCTTTGACATTTAAATTCGTCTTTAATCTTGGATATTCAATTCTGACTTTCATCTTTGTCATTCAAATTTGCCTCCATTAATTTTAATATTCCAATCTGTCTCCATTGTTTAAATTCAAATCTTCCCTTTAAGATTTTTGTCATTCAAATCTGTCTCCATTATCTTTGACATTTAATTCTTTCTTTTATCTTTGACATTCAGATCTGTCTTTTGTCTTTGACATTCAGATCTGTCTTTTGTCTTTGACATTCAGATCTGTCTTTTGTCTTTGACATTCAGATCTGTCTTTTGTCTTTGACATTCAGATCTGTCTTTTGTCTTTGACAATCAGATCTGCCTCCACTATATTTGACATTCAAATCTTTCTTTTATCTTTGACATTCAGATCTGTCTTTTGTCTTTGAAATTCGAACCTGCCTTTGGTCTTTGACATTTGGACCTGTCTTTGGTCTTTGACAATCGAATATGCCTCCTGTCTTTGACAGTGAATTCTGCTTTTTGTTTTGACATTCAAATCTTTCTTTTATCTTTGACATTCAGATCTTTCTTTTGTCTTTGACAATGAGATCTGCCTCCACTATATTTGACATTCAGATCTGTCTTTTGTCTTTGACATTCGAACCTGTCTTTGGTCTTTGACATTCAGACCTGTCTTTTGTTTTTGACAATCAGATCTGCCTCCAAAGTCTTTGACAATGAATTCTGCCTCTTGTGTTTGACATTCAAAACTGCTTTTTTCTCTTTGACATTCAGATATATCTTGTCTTGGACATTCAAATCTGTCGTTCGCCTACCATTCAATTCTGTCTTTTGTCTTTCACAATCACATCTATCTTTTGTCTTTGAAATCCAAATCTGCTTTCAAATTTATTAGAAAACGATTTTCGAATAAGAAATTTTCGTGCCTGCAAATTCCTTAAGCCCTATTGTGAAAAAACCTATTAAATTCTTTATCAGCGAACCGTAAATACTATTTCTCTAATTTTTATAGAAAAAAAAAATCTACGTCTTGAAATAGACTCTAAGTACTCTTCAACATTTCCCATCTGACATATCGAAAGCCATTTTTCCCGAAAAAGCTCCAAAACCGATTTTCTTAAGGTCGTATTGAAGAAAAACTTGCTGGAACGGAACGATGCGTTTAAAATAGACTTTTTCTTCCTTCCTAAATATGAATTCTATTGAACTGTTTTTTTTTTTTCGATCTTTACGCGATCCCGTGCAAATAGAAATCGAACGCATTTCTCTAAATGAACTCGATTCAATGAAAAAGTGTGCAAGTTTTTGTCCTTCTCCCTCTTTTTAAAAACCCCCTCATTCCATCTCTCTTTTCTTTTTACGTGATTCTCCCAGTTTAGAAGTTTTGTTTGAGTTTTTGTAGCATAACTCGAAATCGTCGAGCCTTTTTACCGCTTGCTTACACGACTTTTGTTGCCTTTTTTTTTTGGTTGTTGTTTTTATCGTCGCAATCGAAATGGGTTGTAAAATTTATATCGAAAGCGCCCGGGTATTAAAAAAATATATCCCCGAACAAATGACGCGAAATCGGCGCTCGTTATGGGCAATACCCTTGGGAATTAATTTCCAAGCGATGAAGGGTAATCGGGTAAAGTATTGAAAAATAAAACTAATAAATCAAAATTTTAGATAGATCGAAATATTTTTTTTTATTCGGGGAGGTTTTTAATAAAAAAAAAAGAAATCGGAGGATTTGATAGCCCCCCAAAGGCGGGAAACATGATCAAGCGGTATCTATTTAATTTCGAAATCATTTTGAAAAACGTCTCCTTAAAAAATAAGGGAAAACGTACGTGGGAATAAGTTTCTATTCGGTGACGTCATCAATCACCCTTTCTACCGAAAAACTGAAATCCGAGGTGAACCTCCAGTGTCAATATTGAAGATACATCAAAAAACGAAAAAAAAAAAAAAAAACCCCGAGAAGAAAAATGTGCCAAGTTTTCAAAAACTAGCAAAGGGTCAGAAGAAAAATATCTTTGTATAGGAGGAGGACTTTTTAAAAAAAAATAAAATGTTTTATTTTCAGCAAACAAAAAAAAATTGCTGACACGGTTTTAAAAAGAGAATTGATGACAAACATTCGTTTTCTCTAGGTTTTTTTTTGTGTGTGTTATCTCTGCGCTGCAGCCTTTTCACATATGGTACACACTTTCGATTTTATCGTTAGGAGAAAATGTCACTTTCTTTATTGACTCACGGGTTTGACGGAGAGCTCCTTTTATTTAAAAAAAAAAAAAACAAAATTCATCCTAAAAAGAACGGTCGGTAATGACCAGGGAACATTAAAAAAGGTCCAGAAATCGCGCACGTAGTCGCGGGGGCGAGACTGTAGGCCGATCCTCAAGTAGGCGAATGAATTATTCTGATTTTGTTGTCACACACGCCCGCGACATGAGTTTATGGCGCTATGAGCCTTGGTCAGGTCAAACACTCCTTTCTAACTTCCTTCCATGATGTGACCCTGTTTTTTAATGCATCATCCTATGGTCATCATGTCAGTAATCTTAAACGCGCGCAAAAAAAAAATTCATTTTCTGGAAAATGTAAAGAGAGAAACAGCGAACCCCGAAAAGCTTTCTCACCTCTTCACAATTGTTATTTTAAATTGCGTCAAGGCGGAATATTCGTCACTTTACTTAATTCGAGCTGGGTGTAATTATTTTTTATGATTCAACGAAGTGCCTTTTTAGGGGAGGGGGTTGAGCTCCCCGCTTTCCCGCGTAGGGATGAGAAAGGCAATTATCTTTATAATAGTCGTTATAAAAAAAAAAAGTGGAGGGGTAAAAAACCGAGATGAGTGATATCGCGACAAATGTATCTTAATGTTAAGTCGGAGATGTAATAAAATATTTTTAACAGTTTTCTGGTGATTTAATCAAGACCACCAGTTTTAAATCGGGTCTTAAATCCCACAATGGGACGTAAACGTCTTTCGCTATTGATTTATATGCTTTAATTAAGCAATACTGATTCCTGTTAAATATTCAGTCACGATTAAGTTCATCTTAATACAAGTTTACCATCCATTCACGTACGGGTTTATGGATCTTGCGTCTTCGAGATTGCTCAGCGCAATTTCAGTTTACGGCCGATTAATGGTGTCTAGAGCGATTTTGTGTTTTTAAGGAAAATACAAATTTAGATAAGCACTAGACTAGACTTGAAATTAGGCTTTATTAAAATGTTTTTCCTCGGGCCATAAAATCTTTAAATTCTCAGGGGTTTTAATAATTTTAAAGTCAAAGACAAGAGACAGATTTGAATGTCAAAGAAGAAAAACAGATTTGAATGTCAAAGAAGAAAAACAGATTTGAATGTCAAAGAAGAAATACAGATCTGAATGTCAAAGACAAAAGGCAGATCTGACTAGCAAAGACAAAAACATATTTAAATGTCAAAGACAAAAACATATTTAAATGTCAAAGACAAAAACATATTTAAATGTCAAAGACAAAAACATATTTAAATGTCAAAGACGAAAACATATTTCAATGTCAAAGACAAAAGACAGATCTGAATGTCAAAGACGAAAACATATTTAAATGTCAAAGACAAAAGACAGATCTGAATGTCAAAGTAAAGACAAATGACAGATCTGAATGTCAAAGACAAAATACAGATCTCAATTGTCAAAGACAAAAACAAATTTAAATGTCAAAGACAAGAAAGCAGAATTGAATGTCACAGACAAAATACAGATTTGAATGTCAAAGACAATTCAGATTCATTCAGATCAAATCTGAATTAGAATTGTTAACGACAATACAGATTCAGATCTGTCTATTGACAAATATGAATGTCAAAGACAAAAGACAGATCTCAGTGTAAAAGACAAAAGAAAGATCAAAATGTCAAAGACAAAAGACAGATCGGAAGGTCAAAGTCAAAAGACACAGCTGACTATCAAAGACAAAAGATAGATCTGAATGTCAAAGACAAAAGACAGATCTGAACGTCAAAGACAAAAGACAGATCTGAATGTCAAAGACAAAGACAGTCTTGAATTTTAAAAATAGTAGACAGACTTAAATTTTAAAGATTTTAGAAACCAGGCAGGTTGAAATGTTAAAGACCGAAATCAGAATTTGCCGTGAAAAGCAGACAAACCTACATGTCAAAGACATGTGACCGATTAAAATATCCGCTATCCCTTTAACCATTCACACTAGCACCGATTTTAAAATAGCTAAACGCATCACCTATTCAAAATTTTTAATTTAAAATCAACGGTTCTTCCCCATCATCAAACCCAACAACAATTCTAAAAGCTTTCATATTCCCACAAAACACATAGTCAATGCTTCTTGTATGCACCACAGTTTCACACATGTTAACTTCCAATTTGTTTGACTTTAACTAGACGTTAATTTTCAATTAACAGCAGAACTCTATTCCAGCTGGATTATTCCTTTATTGAATTAATCTCGCAATAACGACTTTCTCTTCGACCTGTATAAATTCGCAAAAAGACCTTTCCCTACTTTTTCGACATGCTGATTCCTAATTAAATTTGAAAATAAGAATTTATAGATCCGTGTAAATAATTAGCCAACCTTTTTTCCCTCTATCTCGCTCTCCACTCTTATTTTCGATTAAAAACGGATTTACGATTAAAACTCGACGTCTACTAAATCTGTCAAGTCACGCCTACTGTTGATTACACCCAAAAAAAAAAAGGGAGGGGAGGAGAGCCAAAGTTCATGATACGAAAATCCTTCTTGACCGTTAGATTTAATCGTTCTAGTTCCCTTGCTTAAATTTACATCTTGCGCAGGACTTTTAGCCCAGTCGAATAAATCGATAATTTTTTCCATGAGAATCGATAGGAAGAAAAAAATAACGGGGAATTATTCAGCATTCACTGAACTGAAATTATGCAAAGCACACCTTACCAATATTGTTTTTTGTTTTTGTTTTAAAGGGAAATCATCCAACTGTATTTAAAATCCATGGATTGGGAATGTACGCGATCGGGCAAATGGGCGAATATCCCTCCCCTCCCCTCCTCCTTTTCTTCCTGGGCGAAAAACATTTTTATCCCCAAGATTGTGTGTAATAATATCCTCTCGAAATATTTTTGTTTACGGCTGCTAAAATTAAATGAGTTGTATTGTGATGACCCACGAGTCACTTGACGAGGACATCAACAACCCTTCAGTTCATTAACCACGTTTGCGGCAACTTTACATAGTTTTTAAATGTTCAATTTGTTCTGCGTAATAATTTACGATGCGGGGAAATCGATTTTCCCTCCGCTCTCTCTCTCTCGTCGTCGATAATTATTTTTTCCCTCCCTTTTTTTTTCTTCTTTCGAATCTTCTTTTTTTTTCATTTTAGGCGAAAGAAAATGTTTTATACTCACGTTGGAGAAACTCTTCGACCCTTCCGAATTTATTTTCAAAGAAAACTCACCTAGAAAAAAAAAATAAAACACGATTAAAATTGATTTTTTACCTTCAGGATATTTAAAAAAAAATAAAAAGTAAAGAAGCAAATGGGAATGTTGAAATCAAATACAGAATATTTTAGTATCATTTTTGATCAAGTTGTTTGCTAAAAAAAATCTCACTATTTTAAAAAATCGTCTGGTTACAGTTCTGTTCCAGGGAATTTTGTTTTTAGTCTTTAACATTCAAATCGGTCTTCATTGTTGTTTGTATTAAAATCTTCCCTTCAAGATTTTTGACATGCAAATCTGTCTCCAAAGTCTTTGACATTCAAATGTTTAATGTCTTTGACATTTAGAATCATCTCCAATGCTTTTGACATTCGAATTTGTCTCTAATATCTCTCACATTCAATCCTGCCTTTTGTCTTTGACATTTGAATCTGTTTCCATTATCTTTGACATTAGAATCTTTTTTTGTCTTTGACATTCGAACCTTTCCTTTGTCTTTGACATTCAAATCTCTATCTTGTCTTTAATATTCAAATCTGTAATTTTTCTTTGACATTGGAATCCGTTTCCATTATCTTTGACATTCAAATCTGTATTTTGTGTATGACATTCAATTCTGCTTTCTTGTCTTTGACATTTAAATTTATTTTTGTCTTAAACAATTGAGATCTGTCTTTTGTCTTTGACATTCAGATCTGTCTTTTGTCGTTGCTTTGACATTCAGATCTGTCTTTTGTCTTTGCTTTGACATTCAGATCTGTCTTTTGTCTTTGCTTTGACATTCAGATCTCTCTTTTGTCTTTGCTTTGACATTCAGATCTGTCTTTTGTCTTTGACATTAAAATCTACTTTTGGCTATGACATGCAATTCTGCTTTTTTGTCTTTGACATTTGAATCTGTTTCCATTATCTTTGACATTCAAATCTGTCTTTTGTCTTTGACATTCAAATCTGATTTTAGTGTTTGTCATTCAATTCTGTCTTCCCTGTAAAATTCAAATCTGTCATCGATATCGTTAATATCTTGGACATTCAGATCTGTCTGCTTTTGGCGCCAAAATCTAATTCGTCTTTGACATACGATTTCGTCTCCTGTCTTTGACATTCATTCCTGTATTTTATCTTCGACATATAAATCTGTCTCCTGTCCTAGTCTTTAACATTCAAATTTGCCTGAATTATTTTTGAATTTCAATCCTGTCTTTTGTCTTTGACATTTAAATTCGTCTTTTTATCTTTAACATTTAAATCCGGTTTTGACGATTTTCCTTCAGGAAATAATGCCAGTACTAAAATACGAAATTTCTTTGCTAGGGCTTTCATTACTTTTGGAAAATACCGGAATCCCTTTCATCAATCTTAACGTTTCACAAAGTTAAAAAAAAATCCCATAAAATTATAAAAAAAATTCGAAAATGGGCAACTTAAAGCGAACCCCACATCATTTCAAAAACCCTGATTATTGAATATTTGAAATCTGAAGCCAGGAAGGTAATCCATTACCATGAAAAAAGCTTTTTCTCCTCAAAAGCACTTAACTGAAATATTTTGAATGTTATATTTAAAGGAAAGCATTATTTACTGACGTGGAATTACAATGTTCGTCGCAATCTCTTTAACAAAGAGAGGGGGGAAAATAATAAAAAAAAAAAATCATCCCCCAGTTGAATTATGCGACTGCAAGCGATTTTCGATAATACCGATAATTTAGGATCGTTATATGGATTTTACAACCTGATATTTTCCAGCTCGCCCTTTCACTCTTGAAAATTACAACATGAAAAGATATTTCGGGGGTTTTTCGGTCAATTCAAAAGGAAATTTAAAACCCATCTAATCTTACTCCATCGATTAAAAATTCGTAAAATTTTAATCACCTTAACCTTATTTCTCCCCCGGAACGAACCCTTATTAAAAATATACGGATTTAATCGTTTCAATTTTATTTATAGCCGAACCTGTCGAGTTTTCTCGAGGGTTTCTTTAAATATTAAAATCAATTATTCAATTAGGGATCCGAAAAAAATGAATTCGAAGGAAGAAATGGGAAGAGGATAAAAATGCGGAATGTTTAAGACATCTTTCCCTCTCTAAACTTCGATACTCCAAAATATTACCAAGTTTTTGAACAACAAAAACAAGCTTTAAAACCCTCTTCTTGAATTAAAGTTTTTCGGGAAAATTCCAGAAAGGAACTTTCTTCCCTGACGGAAATCTCGATTAACATTTTAAGGTATCCAAAACTTACAAGTCCTTTGGTATTTCAAAGATTTCAAATATGTTGTAATTATCGGTGGAAGGGTTGAAAAATTGAAAAGAGGTAAATTTTAAAAATCTTCTGGTTGTTTTGGGAAAAATAAAAATTATGATCCCCAAAAAAAGGACGAAGCCAAATTTTATTTATAATGTCAAAATTTTTCCGCCTTTTTGCAGGAGGAAGCCTATATTCAATATAAAATGGAGTAACAAAAAAAAAAGTGAAAGACGGCGGCTTGAGAAAATTCACAGGACCATCATCTGTGAGAAAGTATTATTCAAATTATGATAATTACACTGGAAAGACAATAGAAACACAGGAACTAGGTGGGTAATTTGTATTTTTAATAATAATCGTGTATCTTCAAAAACAGAGATGGCACAGGATGAACGTACGCGTTTTTAGCTTATCTCCAGGCAATTTAACAAACGGAAACTTAATATTTCATTTTTCATTCAAAAAAAAAAAACTGCAGATTTATCTACTGAAAAAAAAAAGACTTTATAACGTCAGATCCGTTTATTAAAGATCTTTCACACTTTAACGAATCTCCGAGGTTGATTCTCCTCCTTTTCCCATCGATCTAATCCTAATTAGTTTTCGTCCTAATTACAAAGGAGTGACAGAATTAAGAAAGTTAGATTTGCCAATCAACCGCAGAGGGGGGAAAAAAAACAAAACCGAGTTTCATTGAAATTTAGCCCGGGAAAATCCATCACGAGTTTAAAAAAAAAATAGATGGGAGAAAAAACAGCGGGTTTTTTTTTTTTTTTTTTTGGTCCCTCGGGAACATGCCAACATTTCTCTCACATTTTTCGATTAAAAAAGCATTTAGAAAAAAATAAAAGGAAGCAACAGCGGCCGCGGCAGCAGCAGAAAACCCGAACTAACATTTTAGCCTTTTTCCACGAGGGAGTTGTATATATATTTTCGACTAATCGAAAACGTTTAAAAATAAAAAGAAGGTACGATAAGAATTGAGGGAAACGGGGGAAAAATATCAATAATGGGTTCTTGTTTCCTTTCACCCTTTCTCCCTTCGCTTTTATTTTTTTTTTTTTAAATCGGACGCTTCGATGTTTGTTTCTAATTTTGTTTAATATATTTCCGATGCCTTCGTTTTTTTTTCTTTCTTTTTTGTAATAAGGAAAAAAGAGAAAGCTTGCCTCAGGGATGCCGAATGAGAAAACTTCGGAAGCAATATTTCGTTAATCAGCTTTTATCCAAGAATAGTAAGCATATTTTCTTTTCTTCGTTTTAAAAAATGAGTTTTACAGTAGCGGAAGATTCTTTTTCGTTTTAAAATTAATCTTGAATGATTAAGGTTAAAAGTCAGTTTAATAAAAGACAAGATGAAGTAGTTAGGATTTTTCGCTAGATGCCTCTGATTGTATTTGAGGAAATAGTAAATAGATGGCGGTAACCTGAGCGCAACTCAGCCCAACCAAATTTTTATCCAGCTCTAGCTACATCGGCTTCAGAACAAAAACTCAAAAAATTGGGTTAATTTTATGTAAGTCTCAGTTTTGTAACTGAACTGCCATAAGGTTTGGTTCATTTTTATAGAATTCTCAGTTCTTTCTTTAAATTTTCATAAGATTAGGCTAATTTTATAGAGATCTCAGTCTCAGTCCTGTATCTAAATTCCCATAAAGTTAGGTTAATTTTGTGTAAGTCTCAGTATTTTTATTAAACTGCCATAAGGTTTGGTTCATTTTTATAGAAGTCTCAGTCCTGTCCTTAAATTCTCATAAAGTTAGATTAATTTTATATAATTCTGAGTTTTCTTATTGAACTGCCATAAGATTTGGTTCATTTTACAGTAGTCTTAATTGTGATTCTGAATTTCCATAAGATTAGGTTTATTTTACAGAAGTCTCAATCCTGATTCTGGATTTCCATAAGGTTAGGTTAATTTTTTATAATTCTCAGTATTGTTATTGAGCTGCCATAAGATTAGGTCAGTTTTACAGTAGTCTCAATTTCAGTCCTGTCTTTAAATTTTTATAAGGTTAGGTTAATTTTACAAAAGTCTCAATCCTGATTCTGAATTTCCATGAAATTAAATTAATTTTATTGAAGACTCAGTCTCAATCCTGATTCGGAATTTCCATGAAATTAAATTAATTTTATTGAAGACTCAGTCTCAATCCTGATTCTGGATTTCCATGAAATTAAATTAATTTTATTGAAGACTCAGTCCCAATCCTGATTCTGGATTTCCATGAAATTAAATTAATTTTATTGAAGACTCAGTCTCAATCCTGATTCTGAATTTCCATGAAATTAAATTAATTTTATTGAAGACTCAGTCTCAATCCTGATTCTGGATTTCCATGAAATTAAATTAATTTTATTGAAGACTCAGTCCCAATCCTGATTCTGGATTTCCATGAAATTAAATTAATTTTATTGAAGACTCAGTCTCAATCCTGATTCTGGATTTCCATGAAATTAAATTAATTTTATTGAAGACTCAGTCTCAATCCTGATACTGGATTTCCATGAAATTAAATTAATTTTATTGAAGACTCAGTCTCAATCCTGATTCTGAATTTCCATGAAATTAAATTAATTTTATTGAAGACTCAGTCTCAATCCTGATTCTGAATTTCCATGAAATTAAATTAATTTTATTGAAGACTCAGTCTCAATCCTGATTCTGGATTTCCATGAAATTAAATTAATTTTATTGAAGACTCAGTCTCAATCCTGATTCTGAATTTCCATGAAATTAAATTAATTTTATTGAAGACTCAGCCTCAGACCTGTCTTTAAATTTTCATAAAGTTAGGTTAATTTTATATAAGTCTCAGTACTGATCTCGTTAATTTTGTAGAAATCTTAATCCTGGCTTCACATAAAAACATCTGTTCCTTTAAACATTTTTCGTAATAAAAAATTTTTTCCGTTTAAATAGCTCCGGGTAAATTTTACAAAAAAAAAAAAAAAAAATAGCAAACAAGTTTAAAAAAAGGAAATCATTCTTCTTTGTGTTCGGGGTAAGGGAAAGAAAGAAAAGTCACGGGGAAAAAATACGACGTAAAAATACAAATTCTTATCCTATTTAGTGCTTTATTCAATAAAGATCTGACAAAAATTTTTGCTTTTTCCTTATCGTCTGCTGTTTCGCATCACAGAACTGAATGAAGAGAAGATGCGAGAAGTGAACACGGGAAAGAAGGGGGAAAAAAAAGGAAAAATTGCTTTTTCTTCCCCCTGACTGATATACTGCTGAATAGTTTGTGCTCACCGTAAGAAGAAAAAAAAAACGATATAATTTCGAAAATATGAATCAAACCTTTTTTCTGCTTCTTTTTATCTAAACGAATTTTTGAGGATAATTACCCTTAGAGAAAATGGCGTCGAAAGAAAATTATATCAAGCTTCAAAAAGTTTCGTTAATTGCTTGGAACTGGCATCGCAAACACTTTAGTGAGAAAATCGAGAGATTATTAGTAAATGCCAGCTGTCAAGATGTCGTCGCCTTCCCCCGAAAAAGTGATTTAATTCAACAAAACTTGAAGCAACGGGAAGAGACTAAAAAAAATAAATCATAATTTCCTTCTTTTTTTTTTTCGGTTCATAGTATGACAGTTGAAAAGCCGGGTCAAAAATTTTTTAATATTACGCTAGATGGAGTAGTTTCTAAAAAAAAAGTTTGTCGCCGTTTTATATTTTAAAAAAGAAATTCATCACGAAAGCATTTTTCTTTTTTTTTTTTTTAAAAAAAAAGAAAGAAATAAACGTTGGGAAATTCTTAAATTCTGGAAACATTTTTAATTTTCTCAGAACCACGCCTCGAATTTATGATTTCAATTAGAAAACAAGATGTTGCGCAAGTTTCTTTATTAATCATTTTGTTTGTTACTTTTTAACTTGGTTGAAATGACGTGAGAGCGGTGTCTGAGAGAGAGAGAATTTCCATGTCTGGCTTGGGTTACATTTTTCAGGGTGTGTGTTTCAAGGGAAAAATTAACAATTTGTTTTTCCTTCTTTAGTACATAAAAGGTCTTCAACGAGGCTAAATTTATTATTTAAAGTATAACCTAGTTTTTTCTTTCTTTTCGTTTCTTATTTCTGCTAAGACGGCTTATTCTTGTCGGATTTTCCCTTTCTCGAAAAAATAGATGGGTGAATTCTTAAAGCAGTCATCCAACTCGAATCTTATTTTTGGGACTTAAAGAGACTTTTTAACAATTCTAAACAAAATTTTGTAGTAATTTTTGAGTTTTGATATTTTCAAGTTCGAAATGCAAAAATTATCAAAAGGTTTTGTTCGACAAGAAAAAAATCATCAAAAGACTTGGAAGTTTTTGGAATTGTTTCAGAATTTTTTACTGTCGAACACATCTCTTTATTTAAAACATTTTCTTGAGGAATTAATCTTTTGATAAAATTGTCATTTCGAACAAATTTTCTGTTAATTTTTATTGCACGAACAAATCTTCTCATAATTTTTCCTTGTCGAATAAATCTTTTCATAATTTTTCCTTGTCGAACAAATTTTCATAATTTTTCTTTGTCGAACAAATCTTTTCATAATTTTTCCTTGTCCAACAAATCTCTTCATAATTTTTTCTTGTCGAACAAATCTTTTCATAATTTTTCCTTGTCGAACAAAATCTTTTCATCATTTATATTAGTCGAACAAATTTTTTGATATTTTTTAAATGAATCAATCTTTTGATTAAATTGTCATTTCAAACAAAGTTTTTGATAACTTTTATTAGTCGAACAAATTTTATGTTAATTTTTATTGCTCGAACAAATCTTTTGATAATTTTTATTGCTCGAACAAATCTTTTGATAATTTTTATTGCTCGAACAAATCTTTTCATAATTTATCCTTGTCAAACAAATCTTTCTATCATTTTTATTAGTCGAACAAATTTTTCGATATTTTTTAAAAGAAATATTTTGATACAAAGTTTTGAACTAGTGGTTTGACCCAAAATTGATTAAAAAAAATCCTTGCCCTGAACTTTCAAAAAATAAATTCACTTATTTCCGCTCAAGAAAAAATCGTCTTGTTGCGTTTCCGGCAAAATCGGCCAATAACCCCATGATCTTAACTCTCCACACAAAATCCCTGACTAAATTCCAGGATTCCCAAACAATGTAAGTTTGATATTAAAACCCGTGAGACATTCGTTCGCTAAATAATAAAACAAAATGAGGATTTATATCTATTATTTCCCAGTGAAATATAGTTACTATGAAGAGTCGGTTAATGGGGCAGACTAAATCGCATTTTTTAATGCCAGAATAAACGATCTCCCTTTTTTCCACAATTTTCGGATAAGTCTTAAATCACTTTCATTCTACCTACACTCCGAAACTTTTTTTTTTTATTTTTCAATTTATTTATATCAGAAACAACTATCTGGAAATGAATTCTTTTTCTCCCCAGCAATATGTACGGTACCAAAAGAGTTTTATGGGTTTCCATAAATAAAAAGTTCGATGTATTAAAAGGGGGCGTCAAACCAATAAATGCTTAAAGATACATTACAGTTTGTCTTTTTTTCGAAGGTGCAAGTTATCATTTCCAAGACGTTTATAAGCATCTACCGGAATCGATGAGTCATGTTCGGGTGTTAAAATATTGTTTCCCAAATTGTTTTGTTTTCTCACGGAGGAATGTTTTTTCGAGTGAACTGTAAATCACGATTTTTTTTTGCGAAAAAATAAAGAATTCTTAAAAGTTTTTAGTGTTAATTGAATTTCGCAAGAAGGGTCAACGTGAGAAAATTTTGCAAACATTGATGTCATTGTGTAAAAAATTCTCAAAACTTATCCGCCAAAAAATCACCTGGGCTTCCAAGACTCGGGCTAATCTTTGTGGCAATGTAAACGTCAAAATCTATCTCATTATAATCAACTGAAAAATTTTATTCGTTCTGCATTTTAATTTTTTAAAAGTTCGTAAAAGCTTTGCGTCAAAAAGTTCCGGTTCAAGCTTAGCGGAATTTTTTTTTTTTCCTATTCGTGGAGCACACACACAAAGGTAACGGGAATGCTGTTGGAACAATTACATTATTTTCCTTTAAAAAAAACAAAGCGGGGAAAAATGTCTTTTTGACATTCATAGTAAGTGCTACGTTTTATATTTCTAAGGTTGGAGAAAAAGGAAAAAAAATAAGGAAAGAGATTAATGTAAGCATGGTTGCAGGCATAAGAAAGTTTTTAAGGTGAAGTCTAGGGAAGTTTTTTTTCCCTAAACCTCCCTTGATGTTTCGTTCTTACTTGAATAATGAAGTTTCTAATATTTTAGTTTATGTTTTTGCTTTAAATTGAGATAAAAAAACAAGGAAGATTAAGCTTTACAGGAGCTTGTTAGGCCAACTTGAATTTGACAGTTCTGGTTTCGAATTTTTTTTTCACAATACGAAAATTTTTTTTTTAGATATATCTAGCTACTAGAGACTGAAGAAAAAATTAAAATATTTAAAGATAAGTGTAAATAAATTTGGTTGTCGAAGACAAAATGAATTTGAATGTCGAATACAAGTGTGAATAAATTTGAATGTCGAAGACAAGGGGGAATGAATTTGAATGTTGAAGGCAAGTGTGAATGAATTTGAATGTCGAAGACAAGGGGGAATGAATTTGAATGGCGAAGACAAGTGGGAATGGATTTGAATGTCGAAGACAAGTGGGAATGGATTTGAATGTCGAAGACAAGTGGGAATGGATTTGAATGTCGGAGACAAGTGGGAATGGATTTGAATGTCGAAGACAAATGGGAATGGATTTGAATGTCGAAGACAAGTGGGAATGGATTTGAATGTCGAAGTCAAATGGGAATGGATTTGAATGTCGAAGACAAGTGGGAATGGATTTTAATGTCGAAGACAAATGGGAATGGATTTGAATGTCGCAGAAGTAGGAATGGATTTGAATGTTGAAGACTAGCAAATGAATTTGAATGTCAAAGACTACTGTAGAAACCAAGCAAAAATTGATTTAATGAAAGGATAAATGAAATTGACCATCAATAATCAATCCAATGGAAAATTTGAAAAAAATTGAAATATATTTCCAACTTTTCCTCTACATTTTAATGGTCTAGTTGCTTCAACATCAGAAATCCTCTCTTCCCACATTAGAAAAATCGCTGATTCATTTGAAAAAAAACCACAAGATTATTGTTTATAAAAAAAATTATACACCAAATTTTCTACTTCTTTCCCTTTTAAGATTATTTTCTTTCTAGAAAAAAAAAATATACCAAGAGGCTTTATTTTCTTTATTAAAAAAAAAATCTTTTCAAGGAAAAATATTTATAAAAAGAATTTAATATATCAAGGGGCTCGGTAGAGCCCCGAGCCAAGAACCGCGCAAAACCACTGTTCACGCAAAACTACTGTGCACGCAAAAAGGCTATACCGTCCCCTCTTTATAGGAACCAAAGTAGGCCATTTTCGAGATTGCTTTTCTCCGCAACGGTGATAGATAGAAAATTCGAATTTTTTTTAAATGCTTGGGACTAAGGGTACCTTTTCCCCTTTTGAATATTAATTTCACAATTTGTTTATCAAAGAAGCTACACAGGTTCAAAATTGCTGATTTTAAAAGCAAAAAGTTCTCCTCTTTCTTCTTCTTCTTCAGCTAAAACATGCAGACGCGATTATCTCGAAAACGAGACAACGGATTTTTTTGAAATTTGGCATACGTGCGGGCAATGCCTTCCCGAAGGGGGCTCAAAAGGTTTCATCTCAATAACAATAACAGAAATTGCAAAAAACCCGAAAAAAGTAAGCAATTTTAATGAATAAAGAAAAAAAAGTCAAGAAAACAAAATGAAGCGATAAAAAAACACGAACAAGTATAATATAAATAAACAAAGATAAGAGTCAGATGACTGTCGATGACGTTTATACAGTATATGGATGGACTTTTTTTTCGTATTAATTGGTTGTCATTTTACCTGAACAGTGGCGGTAAAGAGTAGAGACATTTTAGCATGTTTTTCCTGCCTCAAAAGATTGGGTTGAAAAAATAACGTGTCACAATTAGTTTATTATTTGTATTTTTTGATGAGAAGCATGAAATGCATAGCGATAAGAAGTGTAGCAGGTTGCATATATTGGAAATCGCAGAAAACACCAAAGTCAAAATTTTTTTGACTTTTACCCATTTGCTATATTTGCAACAAAAGCCCTACGACATCCCTTGCAAAAATGACTGATATCCCAACAAAAACACCAGAAGTGTAAAGGCGGCCAAGAACCTTCCACTTTCAAAAGCCCTGATATCAAACAGGGCCAAGAACTACCCTTCAAAACCTTTTCCAACCTGCTTCAATACCGGTTCGCGGCCGACTTTTCTCTCTTTCCAACACGAAATCTTTTATGCCTTATATACGCAACGCCATTACGTAAGAAATCACATCCGTTCAACAATGACATTGCGGGATGTGTTCGCTCAAAACTGATCAAGGCAAAATTTTTGGCACGCGCCTAAATTTACCCTGGCATTCTGGTAAATAAATTAAATTAAAACCAGCAGTGGTGTATAAATAAGAGTAATTTTTTTGCTTTTATAATTTCAAAAAAAAAAGTAAAAAAGTGTTGCAAATATTTTAAAAATTTTAATGAATTATGAAATGATTTTTCCTTCACTTAGTTGACACCCCTCCCTTATTAAAAAGACGTTTAAATGCCTTAAAAACGTAAGGTGGCATTGATGACGCCTTCAATCACTAGAAAAACTAAGAAATCGACGAAACAAGTCGGCCGCGAACCGGTATTGAAGCAGGTTGGAAAAGGTTTTGAAGGGTAGTTCTTGGCCCTGTTTGATATCAGGGCTTTTGAAAGTGGAAGGTTCTTGGCCGCCTTTACACTTCTGGTGTTTTTGTTGGGATATATATATATATCAAATCTGTTATAGTGTAAGGAGTAGATTGCTCAGAGAAATATCTAAGCCTCAAAGATCCTTTTTGTAGGATAAGATATCTATTTTTAAACCTGAAATACTTTGTCGTTATTTTTCAAATGAACCAATGGATGTTTTCCCTGAAGGAAAAGGAAAATCTTATCCGATGTAATTTTCTATCGCAAAGCTATTTCAAAGCTCCAGGAATTTTTTTTAAGGTTTATGATTTATAAAAAAAAAATGGGATCATTCATTTTTAAAGTGAAAATTCGCCCACACACCCGATAAAGCAAATGGGAGGTTGAAAATTTTTAGCATGAGTGGCTTATTAGAGATAAGCCAACGCAGCCTTGGCCAGGCCTTGCCTCAGCTCTTCTGAGCTCATTGAAGGCCACTATAAGCCAGAGCTAAGCTCCTTAGGGCGCTTTAAGCCCCAAGGGCGGGCTTGCTACAAATCTTAGGCCTGCTTATCGAAAATTAATTTTGGCCGGATTTATCCCGGCCGCAGATTTTATCAAACGCTTCAATGCTTTTAAAAAATCTTAAACATCATTCCTGCATAAAATCATACTCACGCTTATTCATTATAATTATAATTAAAATGTAATTATATAACCCTCAATTATAAACAAATTATTCTGACATGCTAACTAGAGCCTATAAAAGCGAACGCTGTTTAAATAAACATCTCCTTTACCTTTCGCAAATATTTTCTAAACTGGGGAGATGAATCCTCTAAAGAATGACAAGACATTTCCATGGCTTGGGAATAAGACATTTTGAGTTGTATTCTTCGAAAATCAATATCGACCACAGATGGTTTCCGAAAAAAAAAAAAAAAAAAGGAAATCCTTTTTCTCGCACACAAGCGACATTCTCCATCCGAAAACTTTTCATGGAAAAAAAAAACGCCTGACAAGGACGGAAAAAAAAAGTGGCGGGGAAGGGAGAATTGGGAATATTGCAATGCAAAAGAGTTTCTTTCCTAATCTTTTACTGCCGGTTCTGGATTTTAATCCCTAAAGAGATTGTGATTTAAGTTCATGGTGATTTACTTAATTCCCTAGTCCGTTTCCTTTTTTTTTTTTTACATTTTTTTTCCCGGTTTCTTATAAACCAATTTTGAAAACAACAAGATTCTTGAAGTATTATCAAATTTAAAATTGTATCCGGGAGTAAATAACGAGGAAAAGGTCCCCAGATGCAAGATAAATATTGGAAAACGATTTAGACTAAAATATTAAAAAAGATTAGACATGTACTTTATATTATCAACGTTACACAAATTTCGTGGTTAAAAAGCTCGAATTTGAAAGAGGATTTACGTGTCAGGCCAGAATTCAACAAAAATCAATAGTTAAAAGCCAAAAAAAATTCCAAAAATTTTTTTAATAAATTTTTCTTGCCTAAAAAATTTAGCCGCCAATTTTTCTTTAAAAATATTTTTTTCCTGATTTTCTTCAATTTAAATTTAAAACTTTCGGCCCAATTCCTGTCCATATTCGAATAAAATAATATTCTTGTGAAAGGGAGACGAATTAATATATTCAGCGGTATTTCTTTTATACACAATGATATTAAATCGATATCCCATCCATGAAAAGCAACAAGTAGTGATGTGAAAGTATAAACGTGTTTGAAACTACCTTGGACAGGTGTATAAGGGCGGATAACGAGTTGTTGCATGATTTTATTCGTTTGAGGGTTGAAAGGGATTATAAGGAAAATGTAGGTCATTTAATAAGCTTATAAAAAGGGGAATATACTTATATTCAATTTAACTTAAGTGGAACTATTTAATTTAATATTTAACTATGAGAAAATTCATGAATTTTTTCACGGCCTGGCAACTCTCAGCGGGTTTATTTCAAGCCTGTCAGTGGTCTAATGGCCTTATATTTTACAGTTTGAGTCTGTAGTTGTCTAACAAGCCCTGACCAGCTCATTTAGCTGACTCAAAAATTTTTATAAAAATATCATTCAATGAAAAATTTTTCTCTTTAAAAAAAAATATTTCCTAAGGCCTATCCCTCCTTATTAATCAAAAAACCAAACGTTAAAACCCCCTGAATCCCTTCCGCATTATTTTCACACCCGCCACATTCACTTAGCCAAGAAATAAAAATCCCATCTAACGATTTATTCAAGAAAAAAAAAATAAGGGAGAAAAGAAAACCGGGGCGGCTCTAATAAATTTATTTCCTTTTTTTTTTCAAATTCTTTTTAACAATTTTAAAAGATCACCAGACTCGTGAAGATTTCGAAGCTCGGTGTTACCTCCGATACATTGACCGACAATGAAAATCCTGGGCACGTTCGGGGATCCTGTTATCATTCCCAGGTGAGCCTGTATATAAGGCCCATCTTCTCTTCTATCGAGTTCGATCGTCGTATAGGGAAGTTTAATGTCATCGAAAAAAGTCTTGGCCGATTGGGATTCGGAGCAACCCGTTTTGGAAAAGATGACGATTCTATCGCTTTTAATTAATAGGTCCGCGACTTTTGTTACGGTCGGTTTTATGTGGCAATCGGCGACGTATCTTCGAACACCTAAGGGCGGGAAAAATGATTAGGGCTTGAATTTTTAAGTGCTCATTGAAAAATAAAAGCCTCTATTAGATCCAGGCTAGGCCCATATATAAAGATTTATTACTATTCTATTACCCTTGTACTCTTACACTATCAGTGTTACTCTCTTACTCATATTCTGTTGTTTCTGTGACTATTAATCTTACATGATTACTCTTAGACTCATATTCGATGACTCTTAAGACCCTCAAAATCATACTTAATGACTCTTATGGCTCTCATGCTCATACTCGATGACTCTTAAGACTTTCATACTCATATTAAATTACTCTTCGATTCTTATACTCACACTCGATGACTCTAACGAATCTCATACTCCTTTTCGTTGACTCTTAAGACTCCCATTCTAATACTCGATGACTCTTATACTCATACTCGATGACTCTTGAGACTCTTATACTAATACTTGATGATTCTTAAGACTCTTATAGAGATACTACATGACTCTTAAGATTCTTATACTCATACTCGATGACTCTTAACTCTTATACTCATACTCGATGACTCTTAACTCTTATACTCATACTCGATGACTCTTAATACTCTTATACTCATACTCGACGACTCTTAAGACTCTTATACTCATACTCGATGACTCTTGAGACTCATACTAATACTTGATGATTCTTAAGACTCTTATAGAGACACTACATGACTCTTAAGATTCTTATACTCATACTCGATGACTATTAAGACTCCCAAACTAATACTCGATGACTCTTAAGACTCCCATACTAATACTTGATAATTGTTAAGACTCTCATACTCATATTTAATGACTCTTAGATCTTTATACTCATACTAGATAACTCTTAAGACTCTTATACTCATACTCGATGACTCTTGAGACTCTTATAGAGATACTAGATGACTCTTAAGACTCACATACTCATAATCGACGACTCTCAGTCCCTTACATTTATATTTGATGACTTTAAGTCTTCTATACTCAAGTTCAACGAAGCTCAAGACTATTACACCAATACTTGATAACTCTCAGACTCTTATATTCATCCTAAATCACTCTTATGTTCTTTCTAAATGACCCAGAGTCTTATACTCATATTCTATCACTCTTAAACTCTCGTGTTTTCCTTAGACTGATCGCATCCTTAAGATGAATTAATTTCTGACAATCACACTCTGCCTAGAATTTCAACAAGACGAAAAAAAATCCTATCCCTAATATTTTTAATAAACGATACAGTCATATGTAGCATGTCGCTATAAATGCCCAAACTTTATAACAAAGAGTTTTTTGAAATCAGAGTTTTATAAATCCCTGGCACGGAATTCAACAAATAAAATATAAAGTTATGGCCCCGAAAATACTTTCCCGCCAAACCAAACAAAAACCCAAATGATATACAAATAAACTTCAATATGGTGAGTGGCATCACCTGCTGCTTTCCTTTTTTTTTTTTTTGTACTAATGTCATTGTTCCGATTCCAAACGCATTTTACATTAACGACTCATCATCGATCAACCTTAACTCGGAAAATACCACGAACGAGACGAATATGCCCTCAACGCAACATTATCGAGCAACAAAACAAAAAACACAAAGCCCGTTGGAGGTAGGGGGGAAAAGAAAAAGAAGCGTGTCGATGGAGGAATTGTACTCGGGTTCGGGTATCTTCGGATGATCGTACCTCACCTCGTCTCGCGTAGTCCACGCGACTAGGCTCCCGACAACAAAGGTACAATAGGCCACTGGAATGACTCGTTTTCAAGTGCACCTGCACGAACTCACCATCTCAGGTTAAACCGTTTCATCTAATCATTATACATCACGTTCTTTCTGCTTTTTATTTTTAATATCTAACCGTTTTTAAGGCTTCGCAGTGTATAAATATAAGCGAGAAATTCAATATCAATGTCGGGTTATGCAATTGAATTAAAAATGGATACTTTTAAAAAGGGGAGATGTAAATTTCGTATAATTTTTGTTAATTGATTCAGTATAATACGAATATTATGGGCGGCTTTGTTTTATTAGGTAACATTTCAGCGTGAGCACGAAATGGAATTAAGAGTGAAAATAAGAGTAATCGAGTGAGAAAATATAAATAAAGAGTTGAGCAATAAAGTTGGGAGACGAAAGTGAGCAAACGTCGTAGTATAAGAACAAGAGTCAAATGGGTTCCAGCCAAAGGAGAAAAGTCACGATATATTAAGATTTCGGTCAAAGTATAAGAGTCACAGTGCAAGAGATCCAGTCAAAATATAAGAGATCCAGTCGAAGAATATAAGAGATCCAGTCAAGGTATAAGATATCCAGTCAAGGTATAAGAGATCCAGTCAAAGTATAAGAGGTCCAGTCTAAATATAAAAGATCCAGTCAAAGTATAAGAGGTCCAGTCAAAATTTAAGAGATCCAGTCGAAGAATATAAGAGATCTAGTCAAAATATAAGAGGTCCAGTCAAAATATAAGAGATCCAGTCAAAGTATAAGAGGTCCAGTCAAAATTTAAGAGATCCAGTCGAAGAATATAAGAGATCTAGTCAAAATATAAGAGGTCCAGTCAAAATATAAGAGATCCAGTCGAAGAATATAAGAGATTCAGTCACAGTATAAGAATTCCAGTCAAAGTATAAAAGTCACAATCGATTAGAGTTCTATTAAAATCCAAGAATAAGAGTCACAGTATGGGAATGAGAATCACAGTATAAGAGGTCCAGTCAAAATATAAGAGATCCAGTCAAGGTATAAGAGGTCCAGTCAAAGTATAAGAGATTCAGGGATTAATGAATTCCTTAGTCTGAGGTCGCCGACTCTTAATTTAAAGTTAATAAGAGATTCAGTCAAAGTATAAGAGGTCCAGTCAAAGTATAAGAGATTCAGGAATTAATGAATCCTTTAGTCTGAGGTCACAGGCTCTCAATTGAAAGTTAATAAGAGATTCAGTCAAAGTATAAGAGATCTAGTCAAAACATAAGAGTCACAATTAGAGACCCTAAATTAAAAGAGACTGGCAAACTTAGCCATTAAAAAATTTGAACGCCATTTTGAGCAATATGGCGAACTATACAGTAGAAAATTCGACAGCCATGACAGTTTACGTGGCCATTCGGATTCAGAAAAAGTGACAAAGTTGCCTTAATTACAGAGGCTTTGTTCCGAAATGTCTTCTGCTTGTTCTGCTTCCACTTAAAAAAATGCGAAGGTAGAAGAAGCATAAGACATTCTAAAACAAAGCCTCCGTAAATAGGACGACTTCGTCACTTTTTTCCTGAATCTGGATGGCCACGTACACTGTCATGGCTGCCAAATTTTCTCCTGTGTAGTTCGCCATGTTGATCAAAATGGTGTTCAAATTTTTTAATGGCCAGTCTCTTTTAATTTAGGGTCTCTAATTAAAGTATAAGAATAAGAAGCACAGCCTGAGATCACAGTCGCTATCAAATTTCAAGAAAAGAAGCGACAGGGTTTTATATTTGCTATGCCAACGCAGTACCAGTTTTGCAACTGCAACAACTTTATGCAGTGGCCACTGGCTGATCCACTATTAATTTAAAAATACAAAAAATTAATATCTTTTTATGGACATATAACAAGAACCATCTTCCAGCTTCTGGTTTGACGAGGAAAAAATTTCAATAAATAAAACTCCCAACTTGAAGATATCGAGCTACTAAAATCCTAATTCCTAAACAAAAATATCCTTTTTTAAAAAAAAGACCCGACCTCAAAAAAAAAAAGCAATTTTACATTTTTAAAAAAAACTGCCAAGCTCAAACGGGAGAGTAAAAAATTTTTTTTCATTATTGGGTTAAAACCAAGCCAGAAAACATATAGAAACGACTCGCACGATAACAAACTGTATCGAACAAAATACGAAAAGTCCACAAGGAATCTCGTTTTAAATTAAACGGTGAATCCCCCAAGGCAGCAGCCAGAGTCACACAATTCCATCGAATGTAAAATAAATTCTATTTAATTGAATATTTGAGTCACAGAGGATTACTTTCAGTCACACGATCCCGGGATTCTGTATTATATTTTTCAGATAAATCTATTAAGGGAATTATACAGGGAAATTTATGAGATGATGATGGTGCGCTCTCGTAGTTTCAAATTTCATTATCAAAAAGCAGGCAATAAACTTTATTAAATTGCTTAATGGACAATAAAATAATGACACCGCATTTTGTTTCTGCGATCAAAACGACCCGAAAATAAAATAAATAAATAAATCCCGATCCCGCGTCTTTATCTCCGTACATCCATTTCCGACAGATTAAGTCGACTTCCCTCCCGAATAATAGCGAAACCTGGATTATCGTGTTTTCAAATATAAAATTTTTGCCATCGCCTTAATAATCGTAAATGTAATAGCATATGTGGCCCAGGAATAGATTCCCTCTCACTCTTTCTCTCTCACGCGTTTTGTATTATTATATTTCATGCACCTGTTGCGATTTTCGTTTGGTTAAAACAATTTATAGAGCATAAACGATTAAATAAATTCGTTTTTGGATTTGGCATCATGTGTTTGATTTGAGATGATTCTCAAAGTCATTTAAAATCGCTTTTGAATGTTTGGGAACCGACTTCAGGGTTAATAACTCGAACGGAATCGTAGTTTGTTTCGTAATGGATGACCCAAAACATCCCCCCCCCCCTAAGGGATGTTACGTGATGATTGAAGTATATACTAACTTATTCTATGAATTTTGATCCGGGAAGTATTTCAAGGTTAAAGCTAAGTTTCAAGGGTTGAGGGTGAAGCGTTTAAAAAGACAGGAGTTATTATAATAATTAATTGGACAATGTCAGACAAGATTTTTGATTTTAGTGCTAAAACTGGACTTCAAGCAGATCGAATGGATCCGACTGTCTCTTTTTCTTAAAAGCTTAAATATAATCTGCAAGCCGATTGACGATTGGAATAACCTTAATTGAAATTGAATATAAGAAGCTTAGGTTTCGGCTCAATAAAGACAGACGGGACATTCACAGTCAATGCAGAGTGTTTACAGATGGTTTTTTGGGTAGCGAGTGCTCCCAGGACTCATAAAGTAAGTGCAAAGTGCTCACAGAGCACTTAGTGGGTGCGAAGTGCTCACTAAATCCTCATACTGGTTGCCGAATGCTTATAAAACACTCTTACTTGATATAGAGTACTCACAGATCGCTTACAGTAAGTGCAAAGTGGTCATAGATCGCTTTTAATAAAATGCTAAAGTGCTTGAGGTCACTAATTATAAGTACAAAGTGCTCAAGATTGCTTACCGTAAGTGCGAAGTGCTCAAGATCGCTTACAGTAAGTGCAAAGTGGTCACAGATCGCTTTTAGTAAAGCGCAAAAAGCTTAAGATCACTTACAGTAAGTGCGAAAGTGCTCATAGATAGCTTACAGTAAGTGCGAAAGTGCTCATATATAGCTTACAGTAAGTGCGAAAGTGCTCATAGATAGCTTACAGTAAGTGAGAAAGTGCTCATAGATAGCTTACAGTAAGTGCGAAAGTGCTCATAGATGGCTTACAGTAAGTGCGAAAGTGCTCATAGATAGCTTACAGTAAGTGCAAAGTGCCCACATAACACTTGGTCGGTGCAAAGTGCTCGCTGAATCCTCATAATGGATGCAGAGTGCTTACAAAACACTCTTTATAAATATAGAGTGCTCACAGATCGCTTACAGCAAGTGCAAAGTGGTCTCAGGTCGCTTTTAGTAAAGTGCAAAAAGCTTAAGATCGCTTATAGTAAGCGCAAAGTGCTCGCATATTGTTTACAGCAAGTACAAAGTGCTCACGATCGCTTACGATAAGTGCAAAGTACTCAAGAACTCTTACAATAAGTGCTCAAGTGCTAAAGATCGCTTATATTACGAGCAGAGTGCTGCCCAAATCGCTAATAGTGGGTGCAGGAAGCCCACAAAACACTTACAATGCATTTTTGAGCAAAGTGTACAATGACAGAAATTTTTTCAAACAGCTTGAGCACTCATCGACCTAACTCCCTTACCAAAGCTATTTCTAGTAGAAGAAATGTTAGCTTCTTTCTGCACTACAACTTATAACTGAAAAAAAAAAAGATTCCTTCCACTTTGTTAAAACATATTCGAGCTTGTTAATTCTTTCCCAATATTTTTATATTCATCAAAATTATTCCGGATGCTATATATTAAGACGTTACAACCTGTATTGATTTCCTTAGGGTCATTTTTAGCTTTTTAAGTTCACATATACATATTTTTTTTTTCTAAAATACTGGTCCCATAAAGACACGCACTAACTGATCCATTTAAAATCGACAGAGAGAAAGAGACAGAGAGAGAGAACGAAGCCTCCTTAGAGAGCCCTCGAGGCGCAATATACCTCATCTCGTTTATACAGAACAAGGTCCAAACGAAGATGGAGGCTAATATAATTTCAACTTTAAGAAACTATGTTCACGAAGGAAGAAGGAGAGAAAAAAAAAAACGGTCCACCCTGAATAAAGATTATAAAAACTTCAAATCCTTGGTTTTTATAATAAGATTCTTAATTTATGCGTTTTTTTCTTCTCTTTTGAATAAAAGGTGATTTTTTTTATCGTTTTCTTTTTTTTCCCCCAGCCGCTTTCGTCGAACTCTCCAAAAACTTGACGTTCGAAGTTAGCTAGCAATCTCTTAAAACTTAGCAAAAGCAATAAATTTTACATCAGTTCGAAGTTATTATTCGAGATGAGGATACGCAAGCGTAATTATCGGTAACAATACCGTTCGATAAATTATATTTTCTTCGATTTGATGTATCCGTCGTGTGGTTTCTTTTTTTTTTAAAGATATGGGGAGAATTTTTCTTATTTTCATGTTATTTATCCTTTTCGATTTGGGAGGAGAAAACTTTCGATGACCTTTTTTTTAAAAAAAAAAAAAAACCGTTTCGTGTGTTTTCTACTTTTTCTTCCACAACTTTCTTTGTTCGTTTTTTCCCCCCTTTTTCTTTTGGGAAAGTTCGTCGGGTTTTTCTTTATTCGGTTAATAGTAGTGATAAAACGAGGCTAAAATTCCCGTGAAAAAATTCATGTCTATCTCATCCCTGATCTAGCCGCCACTTACTAATCAAACTTATACACGAAGTATCTCATTGCCCCAGGAAATTACCATTGCAAAGAGATTGATCCTTGATTTTTTCAAAAATAGGACTTTGCTTTTTTTCACGACTCAAAACTAAAAAAAAAAAAAAAAAAAAAAAAAGAAATTCTATTTGCCCTTTGGAACAAAATGTAAAACGGGAACTAATAGTCGTTTTTATTTTTCGCTTCGCCTCTTAAGAAAACGCATCAGACCGAATATATATTTGCTCCGTATTTAATACCGATTAACCATGAAAACGGTTTTACATGTTAAAAATCATGGAACCATAAACTGATGAACACTCACGCACATATTCACTATATGGTACAATGATTTACAAGTCACCGCCCCTATTTTACATACTTTATAATTTAATTAATTTGTTAGGATTTTTATGGTGTGAATTTTAAGGGGGCGAACGTGGTGAAGTTCAAAAACGCCCATTTGCCAAAAAAAAAAAAAGGGAGGATGATCCGAAGGTAAAAATTCCAAACCTATATGAATTAATATTTGCTTTTGGCGTAACCGAAAAATGGGCGCGAAGAATATTTAGGCGCATTCCAGGGCTTCTTTACTTAGGACCCGTCCTTGAAATCTCATTAAAAAAAACATTTGAATGAAGAACTGCCTAAAAAAAAAACCACGGGGAGACGACGAAGAAAAAAAAATCAATATTTACACGACCGCTACTTCTCAAGTTTTTTTTTTTTTTTTAAATCGTATTTATGTGAACAAAAGGCAGTTTTTTTTTTATTCAAGTAAAAGGAAGAATTACATTAAAGTCACTTCCGTTTCTCAACTCCTATTTCACACCTTTCCGGTAGCTCGAAAGAAACATATAGTTGGGATTATTCGATAAACCATTTCGGGGTCATTACGATGAGAAAAAAAAAAATTTAATGATGCACGGGATGTGGTTTTTCGAGGGTAACGTTTATTCAATGGTCAAAGTCTTTGGTAAAAATGGAATTCCCTATACAACAGGTGTCAGAAACGATACGTTTCCATGTTATTGGTTCGTGGATTTTTTGATAGTCAACTCTCTTACGTGATTTTCATGTAAATTGGATGAGGCCACCGAAATTATTTAGGGTGGTGCTTAATTTTTTAAAACAGGCGCGCCATGATAATTTTCAATCCAGATTTGGATATTCTTTTGTTTTTTAATAAATAATTTTAAAAAAAAGAAAATAATTAGATTTTAAATAAGCTTTAAAGGTACCATATTCGGAAAGAGAGGTTTTTTTTTGTTGTTTCCCATAAAGAAGTTGGAAGTTGTTTGGCAATATACAGGTTTACACCGCACCTGTTTTTTCTTACGAAATCGTCGTCGTAGTATTATTATTATTTTTAATCAGTGATATTTAATACGAGTGCACATGTGTGAGTCAATAATCTCAGGTTATTGTTTTTTTTTTTTAAAGGTCGAGATAATGTTGCGGGGGAAGTTTAAACCTGTAAATTTTTTTTGCAACATTTAAATATTGCTGAAGTTTTGGGGTTTGAGATCAATCTAGGGGCGAGACCAGAAGGTTTCGCCATTGATTACAAAAAGAGTTAGGTCGGTTTTAATTGGTCTTGTACACAGAACACTATTAATGACAGCAAAGGGCTCACAGAACCCTCATAAGGAGAGCGAAGGGCCCCAAAATCACTAAAAGTTGGAATAGAGGTTTAGGGAACACTTAGAGGGAGAGTAGAACACCCACAAAACACTTACCATCAAAATTGAGAGCCCCAAAAACACCTTAAATGACAGTGAAGGGCCCTCAGAACACTTATAGCAGAGCTAAGGGCCCCAAGAACACTTATAGTTGTAATAGAGGTTCAGGGAAATCTCAGAGTGAGAGTAGAGAGCTCAACCTAAAATAGAGGGCCCACAAGACACTCTTACTGACAGCGAAGGGCCCCCCCCCCCCCCCAGAACATTCATAGTGAGAGTTAAATGTTCCAAGAACACTTATAGTTCGAATAGAGGTTTGGAAAACATTTAGAGTGAGAGTAGAGAGCCCATAAAACACTTACAATCAAAACTGAGCGCTCCCAAACCGCCTTAAATGACATTGAAGGGCCCTTAGAACACTTATAGCAGAGCGAAAGTCCCCAAGATCACTGAATGTTGGGATAGAGGTTTAGGAAAAACACTTAGAGTGACAGTAAAGATCCCATCAAACACTTACAATTAAAATTGAGAGCCCCCAAAACACCTTAAATGGCAGTGAAAAGCGCCCAGAACACTTACAGCAAAGCCAGGGGCCCCAAGAACACTTATACTTGGAATTAGAGGTTCAGTGAAATCTGAGAATGAGAGTCTTAAAATAGAGGGACCACAGAGCACTCATAGTGGCAACAAAGGGCCCCCCAGAACATTTAGAGTGAGAGCTAAATGCCCCAAGAACACTTATAGTTCGAATAGAGGTTTAGAAAACACTTAGACTGAGAGTAGAGAGCCCATGAAACACTTACAATTAAAATTGAGGGCCCCCAGAACGCTCATATTGAGAGTGAAGGATTTAAATGACACACAAATGTCATCTGCAGGACCCTTAAATCACTTTACTTAGAGCACAGGGCCTATAGAACACTTCAAGTAAGTGCTAAGGGCCCTCAGAACAATAATAGCTAAATTAGAGACACCAAAAAATATTTAAAGTGAGAGCAGATTGCTCGCACAATTCTTACAGTCAAATCAAGAGACCTGAGAGGTCACTTACAGAGTGCTCTTAAAACTCACACCGAGAGCACAGAGTAACAAAGTGCTAAAAAATACTTCGGTAATGGAGCTAAACCAAAAAAAAAAAAAAAAAAAAAAAAAATTAGGGCCAAACCCACGAAAATAAATTTAGGAGGATTCTTTTTAGAAAATGTTTATGGCAGGACCCGGCTAAAATATATTAATAGGACAAAAACATCTTTCGTCCCCACATTAATTTTTTTTTTTTTGGGCTAAAATTTTGATTAGTATCATTGACACCGCAGCTGATAATTTTCACGCTGAAATCGTCATCTTACAATATAATCCCACACCCACATTTAAGTATGAAATTACATCCGTGACCTTTTCGTTGATCTCAAAAAAAAAAAGTACACCCGATTTCATAAATAATAGATCAAATCATTCCCACTAAAAAAACGAAAATTACTTTCATCAAAACAAATACATTAAGAGCCACACTCATTAGTATTTTAATGTGAAGAATGATTGACGCTTTTTTTTTCTTAATATTTATATTTTGAAACACATCACTAAGAGAAATGACAATCATACGTCATAGTAAAAAAAAAAAGCGTCTGGCATTAGAAAGAAAATAAATAACGCCCCTTAATTAAAGCAGATACTCTTACATCTGGCCAAAATAATAAAAAAAAAGGAACTTAGCAACCGAGAGTAAATCTTTCAAAAAGTTTCGCTTTTGAGTGAAAATAAAGGTAATCGAGTAAATAATTATTAAAAAGGCAAAGTAAATTCTCTTTGGAAATAGTATAAAGGGAGATTTACACAATATCTTTTCTTAAGAAGTTTCCATGCATAAAAAATGATAAAATATCCTACTTTCGTTTTTCGTTTATATTCAGCGGAGTCTCGTTAATACCCGCAAAAAAACAATACAGAAGGAAAAGGAAGAAGAAGGAAAGGAGGGAAAAAAAATTATTCCCTTTGTTTTAGAAAGACCCCAGCTTGTGTAGCTTTACAAAGGGCTCACAAATCACCCGCACAGCGGGATGCGGTGTGACCCTAGCCATTGAGCTACTCAAGCAATTAGATCGATAAAAAAAAAATTAGAGGAAATAAAAAGAGCTACTTATAAAAATAAGAGATTTCGTGGGGAGGTGAGAAGAGGCCATCTTATCTAGATGAACAGAAGTAATTACAATAAAGCCTAATAAGTCGAAGAGCTTGGTAAATTTTTTTTTCACGTTTGGATTAGTGGGTGACCTCATGAGCTCTGATTTCGACTCGAAAATATTTCGTAGGTTTTTCAAGCTACAAAGATAGCTTAAATATTAAAACATTTTGTGAGCTTTGTAGATTTCTTTGTGAGCTTATTAATCATTTTTTTCGAGCTTTGATCGAACAGAAATTTTTTTTCAGGTTAAATTATCTCAACTCTTCACTCTACCTCAGGAATTTTTTCCCAGCCTTAGTAATTTATTTTGAGTCTAAGCCAGTTAAAAAAACTTTTGGTTGTTATAAAATCAGATTCGAACCAATTTATTTTTTTGGCTTGTGTTCGCCACTGAATTTCCTTTTCATAATCGTTTCTAATTAGCTTATCATCCTAAGCATTGGCAATTCTAAGAAAAATAAAATTTATTAGTTTGTCCAAACCTGAAGCTGAACTTTTAACCGAAAACAAAATTCCTACATGTTTTACGTTTCATTGAAAAATATTTTTTTGATAAGCTTCAGCTTCATTTTTCAAAATAATGACTCAACCAACCTATTTGATTCTGTTTGCAAAAAATTTAATTATAATAATTCACAATCATTTTCAACCAAGCATCAGACTTCTACACCCAGCTATCAAAAAATTCAAGTGCAAAATCACTGACAACAACTTCTAACGTCAGTCAAACCCTTTCACACTATTAAAAAAATTTTCAAAACATTATCGAACAATCTACAGCAAATTCATGATCAACAAATTGATTAATTCAGACAACTTTAACCTAAAAACTCAAGATGAACCTTTAAAAAAAAAAATCCAAAGAGCAAATAGCCCGAAGCAAAAACAGCAATTAGAATAATTAATTAGAAATTCACTCAGCCTTTTCAGTGACGAAGTTACAATCCACACAGCAAATTTTTCCTTAAAATCGACAAACATTCACAAACCAAATCAAGCACAGAAAACTAAAATATTCATCAGGTCTTACATTCAACTCTTTCCTCAAATATTCTTGACCCTCTTCAAACTTTGACTTTTATTTTTTCCTTAACTTCATAAACTCACCAAATCTCTAATTCATAAAACTTCCACGAGGGACAAAAAATTTCTGAATTACATCCCTGAAGAAATTTGAAACTAACTAACCCTTAAAACATAGCAAAATGACTTCTAAAATATTCCACACCGAAACCTTCAGGACAACAATATCACTTGGAAAAATTCCTCTTGGAAACACATGCTCTTATTTATCGAATCCCAGCATCAAGCTCAAATTTTTCCCCCCTCTACAATTAATTTTCCACACTGAGTCAAGAAAAACAATTCACCGAAAACAAATAAAAAACCATGACATCCTAAAATAATGTGATAAGCAGGTTATTTATTCACCCCATGTGCATTATCATTTTTTTTTTAAAAAAAAAAGATCACATTTTAAATCACAGCACAAACACATTCTCTCACCTGAAAATTTTCATATTTTAATCAAATTAATCCCAAAACGTACCGTTTTTGTACAGATGAAGTAAAGTAATCCGTGAAAATACAGGTGATATCAAACATGGCATTTTAACCCAAAATCGTCAGAAAAAAAATGATTTCCTTTTGTAATCCAAAACACAAATCCACTTCATAAAAAATTTTAATTAGAACATTAACACAAGATATTTACGTCCACTTGGAAGCCATTTTTGCCGAAAAAAAACAAACATAAATAAACGGGAAAAATAAATAAAAAAAAAACAAAAGGCGATCACCGATTTTTGAAAAAAAAAAATGGAAACGGAGAACATCCACCGGGTTTTCCCGAATTCCAACTCACATCGCCGTAAAAATTAAAAAAACCAGATTCATTTCACACGGGATATTAATTAACACGACACAAAATTTAATTTAAACTAACAGATAACACGATTTTCATTGAAAAAAAAAAAGAATAACATGTCGAGATACGGTTAAGCAACGTAATCCTCAATCACAACAATACTTCCTCGAACGCCGGAACCGGACTGTAGAGAATGGATCGTAGACAGGTGTGCTCAGTGCAAACGAATAGGAAAAAAAAAAATGTTTTAGTTCCGATTCTCGCCGCATA
This sequence comes from Liposcelis brunnea, assembly GCA_023512825.1. Classification (NCBI taxonomy): domain Eukaryota; kingdom Metazoa; phylum Arthropoda; class Insecta; order Psocodea; family Liposcelididae; genus Liposcelis; species Liposcelis brunnea. The sequence continues at coordinate 9,959,249 of CM042070.1, read as the reverse complement.
TGGAATTTCGAATAAGATACGCGAGCGCTAGTATCGATCGTCGTTGGAGACCGGTGCTCAGATCGGGTGAATTTATCGAATTGCGGGAAACGTTAGTTAGTTTTTATTTCGCTACGGCGCTGCTCAACAGGAGCCAAAACGAGAAATAAAAAAAAAAAAGAATTGTAGATGTTTATTTCGTCGTTTTTGATAAAAAAGAAAAAAAAAACACAAGTGGAAACGATAGGGGCGTATTCACGATATTATTTTTTTCCCTAATCTTTTTGGTAACAGTTTACAATCGGGGCTCCACTCTTTTCCCTGATTTTTCACCACCATCATGTAGAGGGCAACTCACAGGGCCGTCGCAACACGTATAGTAAGTTAGGCACCGCCTAGGGGCGCAAAATTTGCACTTGCAAAGAGATTGAAAAAATTACTTCGATAGAAAATTTATTCGCACAAATAAAAAATAAATTATAGAATAAATTTCTCGTCAAAATGACGAGAAATTTATTCTTGCGCTAAAGATTTTATTAGATTAGGTCTGTTCTTTCCAAAAATTTTTTTTGACTTTTCCTCTAATTGAAGAAGTAAGTTTTAATAAAAAACATTTTGAATTTTTAGTTTGGGCTAATTTTCTTTGGCTTTTTTTTGGGGGGGTAAAAGTAAGATTGTGGTCACTGTGCACGTTCAGCTTTTAGAAATTAAATCGGGTTCGACTCCCAAAGAAAGCAAAATCGTTTGCCTTAAAATCGAATCAATAGAATTATCTTATACTCAATTATAAAGACACTCATAAAATTTTTTAATCGATTTCCCAATGAGGCTTAAATTCATATCTAATCAACTGGAATAATTGTACACCACTTGTAATCTGATTGATTCGTTGTCGAGTATCTCATTTCCAATACATCTTTCGGCAAAGATGGTAACATTTCCCTTATTTCCTCCGGAAGAAAATCCTTCCTTGTTTTGCTAAAATAAATGTAAAAGGGAATTAATTTTAAACGAAGGGAGATACCAATCAGAACGGATTAATGTTATCATCCTTAAGACGAAAAAAAAATCCCATTCTTAGAGATTTAGGAAAAAAAAATCAATGATCTTCCTCCTGAGTTTATAATGCTTGCTACATTTAACATCATTACTTCCTGAGGAGAGAATTCCTCATGAGTAATTGGGTTGGGAAGGTTTGATTAACGAACCTTAAAATTATTTCATGGAATATTTTCGAGCGACACATATCAATTTATCTTAAAAAATTCTTTTAAAAAATGAAATGCTTACTCGGTTTTGGGGTAGCTGAGGAATGTTAGCATTGGTGGAGGATGAATTGTGTCTCGTAATTTGTTGAGGGTGGGATCCCCAGGGCCTTCAGCCATAGCTGTAGTCGTTTCAGATTTCCAAGTATTTTCATCGCCTTTGTCTGTGCCTAAACGTTTGTAAGAGGCTGTGGTTATGTCGCCCACGGGGTAGTCTTTAGGGAAACCTTCACGGTAGTACCACCTGGAGAGTAGAATTTGAGCATTGTGAAAGTTAGGGCGCGATTGGGCTTCTTAGCTTCGCTCTGTGGTCACATCTTTACCCCAACTTTGACTTCTTCATTTTTTGAGTAATTATAAAGCGAAGAAGTTAGAAGAATTATAAAAGCGAAGAAAAAATAATTTTTTAAGTAAAAATATTTTTTACATTTTTTATGAAAAAGCGTAAGCGTCCTCCGAGTGACGTCACATGACGTCACACTAATTGCCTCTTTATACCTGGCAAAACAAAAACAAACTAAATCACTCCATTATTTTGATTGTAATCGCCGATAAATTCCCTATTAAACAAGCATATTCAACCAATTATTATCAAATGCTCCAAAAATACGTAAAAAGCAGTCAAGTCTTGCTAGAAGGCATATAAGATCAGACATCGTAAAATATTTAATATCTTTCACGTTAAGCTTGATCTCAGCAGTTATTAAAGCCATAAAAACGAAGTCAACCTACTATTAATTCCCCTAAAAACTAAAGACTTTTAAAATATATATATCTCGTTTAAGGTAATAACGCCACTTTAACCGCGCGAACATATCAAAGAAAACCTTATCCAAGGGAATAGGCGACGCCATTTTGAATTAATCACTCACCAATTTGACACTTTTACATCTGGGCAATATTTATTCTTCGCGTATAAATCCCAACGATAATTTTCTTTTTTTTCAACCGGTAAAAGCTCCCTTAATATTTGATCCGGATTCATTTTCTATAAATGTAAACATAGTTCGTTTGTTTTTTTTTCCCCCATAATGGCGGATTGGAATTTCCGTTACGGATTTTTAAATGGTAATTATTTTGGCAAGTTTTTCAGCAGACTAGACCTAGTCTATGAATAAACGGTCTTGCAAAAATTTAAAAAAAGAATCGAATTTCCTTGTTACAATAAGTAAGCATTAGTAAAACCAACATCCATTTAAATCATAAATATAGTGTCGATTGACGATTCATGGACAAATTCATTTGTATTTGAACTTCAATAACGCTTTGAACTTGAAGCTTCAATAACGCGTTTCCCTCCTGAGTCCCAAGTTCCTCGACCTTTACGACCATGATCAGCAGCCAATGAATCAACATGCGTGTTCATTTATATAAACCTAACCACCTCTCAAATATTTAACATCCGTTAAACAGCAAAAGATCATAGATGTCTTTTTGCCCCTTTGCGCATTGCACTTAAATTAAACTGAGTAGCCAAACTTTAGAAACAAAGTTGTATAAGAGACTAAATTGTAAACATTTAATTTCATAATTCACTAATCATGTTTAGCTTGTTTAATGTTTATTGATTTGTTATTTTTATTTGAATTGTTATAAATTCAATGGCCCCACAACTGAGGGTTAATATATATATTAATTAATTGATTATTATTACTAATTAGTAATAGCTTTTGTTTTTGATCAATTTTTTTCTCAACAACTCCACCACCTCCACTAAACTGAAACCGTCAAGAAAGGATGTAACGCCCGATTCAGCTCAATTACTGAGAACAGCCAATCTATCACAAAAACTGTAAACACCAAAACAGGATTTTTACACCAGGAATTCTCTGTTGACTTGACGCAAATAAAAATGATTTTAATTTTTATGAAGAACAGTCCCAGGTAATTGCCAGAAGAGCCACACTTCAAAATATAACAATAATGCTAAGTTGTGCTCGATCATTCAATTACTCCCAATTAAAATGCTGCAATTGTTTCCACTTTTGTTTGGTTTTTTTTAAATTTGTCCCCACAACTGAGGGTTAAACTTTTCTATTATACATTTGCAACGAAAAAGTCCCTAAATTAAAGTCCTTAAAAAAAGTTCTAAAATATGGTTTTCCATTAATTAACAGCTAAATGAGTACTTTCCCATATTTTCAATTTGAATTGTGAAAAAATTAAGAAATGCTACAAAATTACCATTCAATAAATTTTTTAAGCCATCATTATGAAGTCTATAGAATCACATAACTACAAATTGATAGGAACACTTTCTTCTTTTATAATCGTAACCTTGAAGGAAAACAAATTTTACTCCCTTTTGATGCTATTAATAAAATATTAAAACTGTCTTACCTTATTTTGAATGAAGCCTTGCAAATCCGCTGCCACATGTGACTGCAAAACTGGCTCTGAATATTTTCTAAAGACGAGTGGTGATATTTCAGCTGCTCTTTCCTCCGTTGTGTAGAACTTCAGAAAATATTTTGATTAATATCCATCTGTAAATAAAAATTAAAATCATAAGTGTTTTTTTGTCAAAAAATGTAGCAAGTAAAATTAATTTTACAATCATGAAGAATTCATATGATGCCTTATCAGAATCAACTTTCAATCTTAATTAAATAGGTCTGTATCTAAAAGTAAGCCTTCTTCGATAAAAAAAAAAAAAAAATAGAATATGAAACACTCACTTAAAAAAAACAAATCCAAACACGAATGTCGTCCTCAGTTTTTGATTGCATAATATATTATGCAACAGGTAAACTGCATCCGCAATAGAACTTAATAAATTTGCAACAATCAATTTCAACAATAAATGTTCAACTACATATTCTAATCTAGGCATAATTTGTTCAGCTATTAATGGTGCAAATCAAAATCTTGTACATCTCGACTGAAGAGCAGGAATTATTTTTCCAAAATAATTACATATTATGCAAAATCTTACATTATCAGTAAACTTCTCAATAACTGCAAAAAAATAAAATTATGAAAATCCCATTTCTTTGTTTTTGGATGCTATTAAAATAAGTAACTTACTCTGCCTCAATGTATTCTGAGCATCATTAGTCATAGCATCAGCCTCATTGCTTAAACCCAGATTTAATATCGTCCTTGTACTGGCAAAATTCAATATAGCACCATAAACAATGCCAATGCCTTTATCATCAGATGCGTTTAATTCCAACACCATAGATGAAAATTCTGCTCGAGAATATAACTGCCTGGCACATGCTAGAATAGTACTTGTCTTCCCAGTACCAGGGGGACCATAATATAGCAAATGTGGTAGCTGATTCTCTTCAATAAAATTATTAACTGAAATGGGTATTAGGATTTAAGAATATGAAATACTTTAACATTTTGTTATAGATACTTACTTGTTTTAACGATATCCTCCTTAGAAATCAAATCGTTGAGTGTTTTTGGGCGATATTTCTCAACCCTGAAACAAAAAAAAATGATATCGTAAATGCATGTTGGTAACCTCAACCCACGCCGTTTTTGTATCAATAAATGTATGTGATAAAAAGAGTGTTCGGGAAGAAAAAATTGCTTACCATGGTAAATTAAGGCCCGGAGCTTTTTATTATCCACAGTCATGATGTATTACTTTATTATTAATTGAAAAAATGTGGATTACTTTAGAGGATAGTCATTGAAACGAGATCACCATTTTTTTTCTTCACTGACTGTTGGGTTGGACGTTGGAGTTAAAATGGCGCGTTGAAGGGCGGAAAGTCTCCTGGATTTGAGATTAGAACTTCCATTCCATGATTTTTTTATTTTCAGTTATTGGAATTAAATCTCTAATTTGGTAATTTTTTTCAAGATCATTAATTTTTTTTGTTAAAATGTAGAAAATTTGATATAATTATTTATAATTGGTCTTTTATTTATTCAAAAAATTCAAAAATTTTGTCGGTTTAGAATCCAGGAGGCAGCGATAACGCATCTTCCATTTCCGTCCATTTCCATTTTTTTTTCTTTAAGCATCTGAGCGTGAGCCCGAGCATATGGCGAATATGTGAAATCATTATCATCTGCCATTCAGCAACAGATAAAAGCAACTATCATCTCCGATTTGAAAAGAGTGTTGACATTCAGTGCATTGGAATAATCAGTCACATTTCAGAAATTTTTAAGAGTCATGCATCCAGAGAGAAATTTATCCCCGTGCTTTTAGAGAAAGGGTTTAGTGGTTTGATGAAGAACATGCATAGAGACAGTATAGTGTGCGTTTGGAATTAAAGTAAGTTATTTCTTAGTATTTAAAAATAATCATTTTGGTGAATCTCGAAGTTTGCTAATTGCAGTTTTTTTTAAAAAGGGTAACGTTAAAGAGAATTCAACTGAACTTGCCACAGGTTTCATTTAAAATATTGCGATTGCCGAATCATCTTTAGCATTCCTACATTTCATCAATAAATACAGTAACGATCCATATTTGAAATTTCGATCGTGCATTTTTTAAGATTCAAGGTAAAGTTGCACTAATTTCCCACCCAAGATACCATGGAACATTTTACCGTAAGTGTTTGGTTGATTGAAGTTGAAGTGTTTGGTAGATTTCCCTTTTTTTTTGTGTGCAAGTGCTCCTGATTGGCCAGGAAACAATGGGAAGAGGAGAGGAAGGATTTAAATCGTCGAGTTCTGGTTCAGGACCTTGAACTCCAGGGCACCTCTGCAAACAAAATTCATTATTCCCAGTTTCATGTTTCATAGCAGGTCAGAAGGGGCTTAGCCCTCCCTGGCCCTCCTCTGGCTACGGGCATGAATCATTTTGGTGAATTTCCAAGTTTGTTAAATTCAGTTTGTTTTTAGGGAAAAGTCAAAGAGAATCTAACACTGGACTTGACACAGGTTTATTCTTAAGTTGTATGGAATTTACACATCAGATTTTGAAGGTGACATTAAAGTCAACACGTTCTAAGGCATTTTTTTTCATAATTTACAAAAAAGTGTCCAGAGGATCAGAACGTAATTATTATGCAAATGGAAAATTGGCACTTGACGGGAACAATTTGCAGGAGTTAGTTGTATGTAAGTATTTTTTATTTTAATTGTTGAGATTTGGATTTCTAGTCCCAAAATTTTAATAATTGGGATCTTATGCTGCATTAGGAAATGATATTTGAAAATTTATTCTTGTCTGTATTCCCCTAGAACTCTTCTTCCATCACTATTAGCAAAATGAGTGTAATTGTTATTTGTCTGAGAGTCTTTGACTTTGTACTTGAAATGAAATGGTTCAGGCTGAAAACAAAGAAAAAGAGTTTTGTTAATTAAGATTTTAAGGTTAAATGTTGAAAGGATAATTAAGCTTTAAATTAGACAAAAATGTACAGTTTTTGATTATCAAGGCTGAGTTTTGTCGATATTTGTTACAGTTTAGATTAAAACTCAGGTTTGATCCATTAGGTTAAGCATTTAAGTTTAGTTTTAGTCTCATTGAATCCCATTTGCCATTCTAAGACTTGAAATGTTATTAGTAAAATTTGAAAGAGAACAAAGTCAAGCTTGATTTTAAAAACTACAAACGAAATGTTTTTCTAGTAGTTCTTTTGATGTAAAATTGCTGTAAGAATTTTTTTAGAAAACTTATTGATACAATTACTTATTTTAAAAACAAATTAAAGAATTACGTGTGGTGTAACTAGCATTTTTTACTCCATTCGTGGTGTAAATGTGCACAAGTTGCTGACTAGTTTAGGAAAATGGTATGAATTTTAATGGCTTTCATCATTCGTGGTGTAAGCTTGCACAATTTGTACCATTTTAATATCCAATTTACTTGAGCCTGCAGAATAAATTTATTTACGACAAGGAAACATTTTCCAAAAAATTCTTACAGGAATTCCAAGCTAGAAAAATCATTTTTTAAAATAGTAACGCTTATTTAGCCATTTTTTCGAAAATTTTTTTTAAAAAATCTGGACAAGCAGGTTGGGGCTAAACATAAAAATCCTGACCTAGCTCAAACCAGTTTAGTATTTGCATAAACTCTTATTTTTAGAAAAATGAAATTCTTATCAAGCTCATAAAATTTCAATCTGTTTCTAAATCGGGAAAAGGCTACAGGAAAAATCAAATGCAAATGAATCTATCAAAACCATCTCCGTTATTTCTCTTTTCGGAAAAGGAAACTTTCCTTAACTTAAACAAATTCAAAATTAAAATAATCAGATTATATAATTCAAACATCATATACAATTATAATATCCTCTAATTAAAAAAAAAACAAAGTATATCTCGACTGCGAAATTCCCATTTAACAAATATATTCCGTACTGTTGAAGCTCGTTAACATGTACAATTAATAACGTTAAATAATGTTCATGACTCCGTTGAAGACGAAAGTATAAATTTTTTTGCATAAAAGCAGCTTCGTATACAAACTTTTTATTATTTTCCCCATTATTTTGAATATTTATAATTTTTTCAAGGTCAGAAAAAATATCACAAATTAGCGTTTTTTTTGAAAAAGAAACAAACGAAAATTTTTCAATCAAATATTTTTTAAAGACGATTTGTTAGAATCTAGATGTCTCCAGGAACTGATGAAATTTTCAATTTCAGCAATGTAACAGTTAACCCTGCTCAACGTCTACATGGTTCTGATTGACATTAGAACTTCCTCCTTCTTGCTGCTGATTCTTCTCGGCTAACTTCAACCTTTTCTGTTTTCCTGGAAAAATAATGATTTCATCATTCAAACTGACGTCGGGAAAATGCTTTATCTTTATAACGGTTACCTTTTTTTTTTTTTTTTTTTTCATTCTTTTCTTTCCACATCATTTTATCTGAATTCTTTTCAAACCGGTTTATGTAATATCCTCATTGATAAAAAGACAAAAGGGATTTTTTTGACTTACTTGCTAGTTTGTACATGATTACGCCCCACCATACACTCCATCCCCAGCCGACTAAGCAGAAGATGACTGTGAAAAGTTGAGCGATTGCTATTACGATGTTGACGCAAAACGATCCAAAGCGATTTTGTGGTGTGTCATTTACTGAGAAGCGGGGTTTCCCGAAACATAGGCAGAAAATCCCGCTGAATAGCGTCCCTAAAAATTAATCCTAAATTAAATTATTGAATTAAATTAAATTCCTGTTGGGCAGAGGTTATAATGGGTGACATTGAGGTTAGAGTCGCTGCCAGTTTGTGAAATAATTGTTAGAGGGCGTGGATGTCGTTTTTAGTTCACAAAATTGTCGTTGTAAAGCGCTGAGTGTCTATTTTAATTCACAAGATTGTCACACAAGAGCGTTGGCATTCCAGAATTTTGTGAAATTGTTGTTGGGCAGCGCTAGTGTCGTTTTTAGTTTGAGTTATCGCCGTTGGATTGCGGGGATGTCGTTGTTAGTCCATAATATTGTCACTGGAGAGCTTATGGCGTCCGCTTTTTGGTTTTTAAAGTATCGTTAGAGAGCGCTAGTGTCGCTTCTAGTTTATAGAGTAATAAGTGCGGCCTGACACCGTGCAAAATTGTTGTTAAAGAGCGCAAATATCAAATTTAGTTCGCCATATTGTCGCCAAAGGGCGCTGGCATCCTTTAACTTCTTAAAATGGTGATTGGATATCGCTAAGGTTGTTTTTAGTTTCGAATATTGATTTTGGGCAGCGTTAGTGTCGTTTTTAGTACGTAAAATTGCCACCAAAGAAATTAGCGTTAAAACTAGTCGGTTAAATAAAAGTTAAGAGTGTTTTAGAGTCGTTTTTAGTCATTAAATAATTATTATATCGAATGTTGCGTTCTTAGTTTGTAAAATAATTTGTAAGAAGGCGCTAGTGTCGCTTTTGTTATTTAAAGTAATCACTCTGTGAGACTCTAGTGTCTCGTTAGTTCATAGAACAGCCGTTGGAAAGCGAAATAAGTAGTTGGGAAGCGCTAGTGTCGTTTTAGTTTGTTTTGTCGCCACTGGATTTCGTTAGTATCATTTTTAGTTCTGAAAATCGTCGAACCGCAAAATTGTCGTTAGGGAGCGCTGGTATCGTATTAAATCCTGAAAAGAATGTACGTTAGTTCATGAAACTGCCGTTGGATAGCGCTAGTGTCGTTTTTGTTTTGTAAAGTTGACAACGGAAAGATGTAGCATTGGTGTTTGATTGAGAATTTTTAATTGAGAGTACGAGTGACGGTTTAGTTCATAAAATTGCCGTAGGAGAGAGCTAGTCTAGTCCTTGTCTAGATTCTCCCAACTTTTAAAAGGCTCCGAAATTTAAGAAAAATACAAGCTTTACATTAAAGTTTGAATTTTTTTTCCATTAGCATTTTTTAGCCAAAGGGAGCTTTACTTACCGCATCCTGGAAGAAACAAATTAAGAAGTAAACACAGCACAGCTAAACATGTTGGAAGCACTGGGATAGCAGCTTTCATCACTGAAGCATGTTCGACTAAAGCTTGGTCGAGCTTTTTTTCTTCCTATAAAAAAAAAGATGAGAAAAAAAAATATAAATAAGAGAAAATAACTTTTTTTTAAAAAAAAGAAAAAATTTCCCTTTTTTTTTTAGAAAGAGAGATTTTTTTTTTCTTTTAAAAATAAAATTGTATCAGGGAAAAAGGAAACTCTACGATTTCCGGAAGAGCTTATATCTTTTTTATATAACTCCTGTTTCTCACATAAGTGATTCTTGGTTTTTAAGGGAAAAAGGAATAAAAGGCAAAGGAATATTCAATATCGGCATCATTCATCGAGTTGATTGAATCGGGTTTTGCAATATGTAAGAGCAAGGGAGGGGAGTTATTTGATTCTTAGAAGTATCAAAAGCTCCTTTGAAACAATGAGAATGTGAATAAGAGGAAAATATAATATAATGAGGGAAATTGGAGTGTGACCTATTAAAAATTTCTCCCTTTAGGCGGGGAGTTTAGATCACGTTTTATAACGATCGTTGTGGGATGTTTTTCTTTAAAAAATTTAAAATGTTGGCTAAAAATCAGGAGTTTAATTTTCCACGCCTGTCAAACTCTAATTTCGACAGTGATGGAATTGGCATTTTGTTTTATTTATTTCAAAAATTACCGGCAAAGTTTTAAGGGAGAAGAAAAAAAAAATTGTTTTCTTTTGAAAATGCTTGGGATAAGTTAAACGTGCGCTCGTTTATTTGCGTGATCGTTTTTATTTTGGAAAAGCTTTAAACACGATAACTTTTGTTTCTGTAATTATTTTAACACGCGTTCCCCTTCACTAAAGTCGTTTTGCTGTAATCTTGAATGCCCTCAGAGAGAGAGAGAAATGCGGATCAATTGAGTTGTAAGCAATCAAGGAATGCGGGAATCGTCCTTGGCCTGAGATTTCTGTTTGAGGTTATTAGTTTTGAAAGGAGTGAAATGTTTTTTGGCTGGAAGGGTGTTAAAGGCTTGAAACTAGTAATTTGCATGTTGAAAGTCGCATGCTTTATTGTTTGTCCAGTAGGGGATCTATTTAAAAAAAAAAAAATCCGCAGCTAGACGACAAAAAAAAAATATTAAAAAGGGAAAGGTCGCAGTAAATTTACATTGACGTCCTTAAGGTCACGAATTTTGTTGCAAAAATAGCTTTATAATCAAGTTTAAGTAGCTATAAAAGCGTAATGTGTATTGGAAATTTTCATGAAATGTCAAAAAATTATTTTTAAAGGTTCATCAGTGATGGAGAAATCGGGTGAATCGGCTTCGTTCGCCTACAGCTTCTTGAAAATCGATTTTTTGAAGGTGGTTGAGAGATTGACGTGCAAAAAATTGGCACGCCAACGTCTGCAAAGCATCAGTTCATGCGACAGATCGTATTATTTTTTAGATGGTGGCAGTGGTCGTAGCTAAAATTCAGCAATATCGCCGGAGATTCAAGCCTTGTGACGCCAGATAAGTAAGAGATGGAGGAGAAAATTATGTAGAAGACTGAGTGGCGAAAACAGCATGTTAATCGAAGCCAGCGATTAGAAAATCTCAAGGTAGACTTCTAAAGAGATGGAAAGAGTGCTGGACATTCACTTTTGCGAAAGGAGGCGATTAGAGAAACGACAGACTACAGTCTGTTTCCAAGAAAAAGCAGACCAGGGTTAAGGAAGATTTCGTGGCTCAAGAATTTGCGAGACTTATGGCAAAGATTAAGTGTCCGAATCGCTATTATGACCGCTGAGCTGTCACTTTAGGAAAAATTAGTCAATGCAGTTACCCGCAAATAGGTCCAATGTTTTGAATGTCATATATATTGCAGATCTTATCGAATTTTCGTAACCAAATTCTGTTAAAATCTTCATTTCATCTTTTATCATTTCCCTAAAAATATTTCAATTGTCCTACTTACCGATTTAGAAACGCTGGATCCATGGCTAAGCTTCTTAGCAGCCAATTTCGCGTTCCTCCTTTTCTGATCAGGCTTCACAAACGGATTGAAACAACTGCAGCATCCTCCCTTCTGGCAGCACTTGAATTTATGGCAACATCTGCATTTCTTCAAACATTTTTGGCAACATAGTAAATTAAAACAAAACAACGATCTGCAACATCTGTTAGTCCCTTCCCCGCAATCCAGGCAACAATTTTTCATTTTATCACAACAATTTCTACAACATGTTTTACAATCACAACTCATTTTGGCACAGCACTTTGTCGATTTATCCGTTGTCGTTTTCTGTTTTCTTTTACAACATTTACTCC